>VZRO01006127.1:1399-203227 GCA_013397915.1 Daphoenositta chrysoptera
CGGGAGCGGCACCGGCAGCGCCGGCCCGGCCGCGGCTCCGCGCGCTCCCCGCCGGGCGCGGTCCCGCTCGCCCTTCGCCCTTCGTTTGGGGCGTTCAGGGTTGTTTCCTTTATTCTGCCGGTGCAATGGGGTGGCTGCAGCCCGTGCCAAGCCGGAGAAGTTACAATTTAGCAGTCAGCGCCCTGGGATGCTGTGGGAAGTTTGGGATAGGCCGATGGTAAAGCGTGGAAATAATGATATTCAGTCCGCTGTAATGATTAGTAATTTGTCATAATATTAGAATAGAACATCGTCTTTAGCTTGTCCACCAGCAGTCTCATTATATTTGTTTATTGTCTGCATAATTGGAACCATTTATTGGTGTGTATTGAATACTGCCATGGTTTGCATGAGTGTTTACATTGTTTTTCATTTATTCTCTTTATTTTGACATAAGGAGTTCTGTTATTCGCTTCGATTAAGGGGAGGGATTTAAGTGTTGCACAGGACTGTTTGGGAAGTGTAATATTAAAACAAGATAAATAACTCTGCCAACGAGATAAAGTTTGGTTCAGAGCAACAAATATGAAAATTCTAAATGAGTGCTGCAATCAATGTAAATCCTGAAACAAAACAGAAACCTTAAATGAATCCAACACCATCTATTTTAATAATTTTTGTTATATTCCTGTCAGAGTCCTATGTAATTAAAATCATAATTTCAAACATAGTTATTGATGAATGCATAGAAGATCCGGTCACTCTTAAATTAACATAGCGTTTCATTGCAATAATTAGACAACATTTCGATTACATGTAAATATTTGTCAAGACGTTTTTCAGAACATTTATTGTCTTTTTATTAGTATGCATATATTCTGACAGTTCCTAAAAAAAATCTCAGCAGGGAAACATATTTCTGAATAAACACACAATTATTATTATTATTGTTGTTGTTGCTATTATTATTTTTATTATTATTATTATTATTATTATTCACTTGTTTATCTGGAAACCTGTGATTTATCTTTTGATTAAAATACTCAGCCAGCGACAGAAAGATTTACTCTTTCATATTCTTCTTTTTAGATCTTGGATGAGTTTTGCAATGTGAAGTTCTGCATAGATGCCAGTCAACCAGATGTAGGAAACTGGCTCAAATATATCAAGTTTGCTGGATGCTACAATCAGCACAACCTTGTTGCATGTCAAATAAGTGATCAGGTACGTGGTGTTCACTTTCTGGACTTACTTTTTTAAGGAACTTTAAGGTGTCAGTGGAAAAAAAAATAATAGCAATTCACAACAGCTTTTGGCCTGTTTGCTGTTATGGCAAAAGATAAGGTACAGATGGGAAATGCAGAATGGAATAATTTTGATTATGGGCAATAGAAAATACAGATTTTCTATTTTTCATATTGTTGTTCAATTCATAGATGATTTTTTTTGTCTCATATCTGATAAATTTCAGGACTGCTGTCTAAGGGATACAAAGCCATTATTTGTTGATTTTGAATTAGGAGCATTTTCTGTCTCCTGTTGCAGTCCACTTGAATTGTTACATTAAATCGTTGAGTTGGTTGGAAGCTGTAGCATGTATTTAATGGAAAGAGTGACACAAAAGTGATAATGCTAGCAGTGCAGTTGCATGTGTGGGGCTTTGGATTTGGATGCACACGTGCATGGATATTATTGTGCCTTCCCATACACTTGGCTGGAACTCGTAGTACTTACGTGCTGAATCAGGGTCTTCGGTCGTTTTCTTTTTCTTTTCATTTCTTGCACTTAAATCCACTCTTTGTTGGGCTGAAACATTATTTATCCTTGTGTGTTGGGAAAAAGGCTGGGATAGGCAGAGGAAGAATGCAGTAAAGCATTTTGTTTTCAATTATGCTGATGAGTTATTAGGTGTTTCCTAAATCAGGGTTTGCTTTTGTCTGCGGATAACACAGGCCATTATGAAATATTTTAATGGACAAAGTTAGGTTGAGGAAGCTTTGCTTCTTTAAAGTATCTAAAATAGTGAAGCAACAACTGATTGTGAATTCTTGTTTCCAATTTAAACTTTGCTACCTGCAACGTAGGATTCAATTCATTTAATCAGTGTTTCATTTTTTACCACTTAATTAACTGCATCAGGTGAATGTTAAAGATTATCTTTAGCTGATTTAATTGCCTTGACAGTATTGAAAGAAGAATCACATCCAGACACAAAGCTTCAATTAGAAATCATTCTTCTAATCAAATTCCTTACGTATAGGAAATGAATATGAGGGAGCCTGCTCTTTCCAGCCCAGTGCTACGTATTTCGCTCATGCGAGATAGCTGATTTAAACTGGGTTAAATAACTTTCTCAGAAACTATGAGAGAAGATCTTTTTAATTTCCAACTTCTACAGTTCAGCCCTGAGCACATGTAGCATAGAAGGAGCCAGCGGACCGAGAGATAATTTCTTTTTTAGACAGCAGCTGGTTTAACTAAAGAAACCATAAGGGTTATGACTAAAAGCAAGTTACGTTTTCCAAGTTGAAATATGCTTTGTGCTGAAAAACGATAAATTCTCTCCGTGCAGAGCATTTATGGAACAGTGATAGGAAAAGGAAACTATGTAGCTTAATTGAAACAACAAATTCAAATATTTTACGTAGAGCAGGAACTGGTGTAGGTAGGAAAGATCAGAAGTGGAATCACGTGCATTGGTAAAAGCAACTCACTGTCTTTGGGTGGGTGTTGGGGATCTGCAGCTGAGAGTGCAGGCGAGGCTGACCCGTCAGCATCTCCCTCTGAACGCAGACACGCACCCGCGCTTGGACGTTTTTGGGAGGAAAGTTATGGCGCTTTTAACTTTCTGTTTTTTTAATGTTTACATTTCTGACATTTGGTAATGGTGGCTGTACTGCTGCCAGTAGTTCCCTTCATTCACTGGAGACTTGTTATTTATTTTGCACAGTATCATGCTGTTCATAATTCCATATTTTTATAGCTTTTTGTTGCTGAGATTTGCAAATTAATATTTGGTTGTCTTTCAAGTAGCATGTTGTGATCTGGGTGCTGTCAGCAAGAGATTGTTGTTCATTTGGCCCTCTGGAAACGCTGCACATTTACCCACAAAATCATCCGCGTACTCCAGCGTTTTATGACCAGAGCCTAAAAAGTTAATGCTAAAAATGTGCTCTCGAATCTTAAAGCAAGAAAGTCTTTCTAACAGCTCCTCCTTCTGCTTTCTTCTGGCACAAGCTCACCAGAGGTAATATAAAATATAATGGGAAGGCAAACTGGGAAATGGACGTTACATGGCCAAACGTGTGCGTGTACGAGGAGTGACAAATGCAAGTCAGGGCTGAGTGTGCACACACAGACTGTGTGGGGCTGCCTGGGGTCACTCGGCCTCCGTAGCTCCTGGAAAAAAAGGGGGAAAAAAAGAAAAAGAAGGGAATAAAAAGGGAAAACAAAAATAAGGTGAAGCTGAGGACGTGTGTCAGTGGTTGTAGCTAGAGCTGGAGGGCAGAGGCGATGCAGCCCAGCTGATACAGAGACCCCAGCTCAGCTGGAGCCACAGCCAGTGCTGGGTGCAGGCGTGGGGGGACACCCCAGTCGTTCCTGCCTCCCCCCAGGAGCACAAAGCCCCTCAGCAGCCCTGGTTGCACGGGGAGCATCTCCCTTGCGGAGACGCCTCTCGCTCCCGAGCCACAGACACTCCAGCAGCAGTAATTGTTCACCTCTAATTGCTTCAACTCATCTGTAAAATTCACAAGCAAACATTGGGCTGTACCTGAGAAGGTAAAAGATCCTGCCAGTGCTCCCAGCCTCATGCTGCCCACAAGTTTATACTACTAAATGCAAGCTTGACTGACAGACAGGTATGGTTCCCAGACTGCTCGAGGCAGGATTGAGATGAACTCAGGGCGATGTGTAATCTGGTCGCTCTGCTACGTTCTACCTGCTGTATTTAACAAAAAGAGGGAAAGAAAAACATTTTTTGTCATTTTCTCTCTTAGAGTTTTTTTCAGAGACATACCACCCCACCCCCTGACTCACGGCTGAGGTTAGGTTTCATCACTTAGGATCAACTTTACAAAAGGCCTGGGCTCTTTCTTATGACTGTATAAATGAGCTTTGCTGAGATGAACAGCTCGATAATGGTGGGATGCAGTCAAAACATGCACGCTGGATGCAACTCATGTTTCATTTGATTGCAGCTGGAGTAGGGTTTAAAAGCTGCATTTTTTTACTTTTTTTTTTTTAAATTTCAAATGAGATCGATCTAGGATTTCTTTTTGCTGTCTTACTATTATCTCCTGTCATACCCAATCTAATCTGAACATATGTAATGTTAGGTGTGTATCAATAATGAAATTTCACAAACAGGGCACTCAGTTCTTTTCCCCAAAGAGACTACAGTGTGTGCAGAGCTGCAGAGAGTCTTGTCACTGTTCTTGCCCTGGAATGTGTTTTTTCATCTCAGAGTCAGTTTAGGATTCTAGAGCAGTTTCTGCTAACATGGATGACTCCTCTCTGGTATCATTAAATATCTATTAGTTAAACTTTTTAATGACTGCAGAATGATTTGCTCTATTAGGGTTTCTGGGAGCGCTGTCAGCCCAGTAAAAGCATTATTTTTAAAGATGTATGTTAATGAAAGTGCAGTTGCAAATCCAGCAGTGACTATGGCAGTGGCATGGCAGGGGCTGTCACACATTCCAGGCTGAGATCACGGTCACCTTCAAACTACAATTTCTTTTTTTTTAACTTTTTTATTTTTAGAAACGTTGGTAGCTGTAGAAGTTAAAACACACGAATATTGTTTTTATCTTGCTTATTTCTTGTAGAGTTCTGACAGTGATACAGCCACACAGTGCTGTGAAACTGCCCTGAGCTTCCAGGTCTCTTTCCCCCCAACAAAGCAGCTCCTGAAGAGTGCCCTTGGTTTATCCATGGAAAACTCAGAGTGACTCAAGATCACTTTACTGAGGTTTTAGATTGCTGTGCGTGCTGAAAGAGGTTTTTGGTGGGTTTTTGCGTGTGTGTTTTGTTTCCTTGCCTTACACTCAAGTACGTGCCACTGCAAAGGGAGCAAAACCAGTAGTATCACACTCTTAACAACGTGCCCGATGTCAGTGATATAAACTTACAGGAGTGGACCTACTGCTGTAGGTTCCACCAGATCTGATCCCATCTTACACGTTTTACAAACTTTTTTAATCTGCAGGCACAGCTTCATGTTTCAGGTTTTACGGCCGCGGCCCCCTGTCCGCGGCGGGCAGGGGCTCCTTGCACAGCCACCTGCACAAGTTGTGTATTTAAGGAATAGTTTTGAGGCTTTGTTGTCAGAGAGTGAAATTAAGGTTTTGGCTGTTGTGGGTCAGGAGGGCACACACACGCTGAGCTCATACGGGGCTCTATTCTGCCATGATTCTTCCTATGAGTTGTTGGTTATTAAGCAAATAAAGCTTAATCCAGCTCCCACTGAAAATCTGTCTCCAGTGGAGCAGGGATGTTTTAACTTGGGGCTGGTGGAACGAGGAGCTGCTCAGTGGTGATTTTCCACTTGCTGCAGTTAGAGCTGAGGCTGTGGGTGAGAGTCCTGTCTGGGCTTTATGACTGCCTGTGTTATCTGGAATCTGATGCACTGGTGGTGTTACCTCTCCCAGCATTGGACTGTCCTGATGTGACCCAAAATAAACTGTTTAGAACCAAACCTAGCAACTAGTTGTTGCCGTTTCTGTAAAGTGATGAGGTTCTTGGTGATGATTCATGGTTAATAAAAGTGATAAGGCATTTTTTGTGATGAGGGCTGTCAAATCCTACTCACCTGCTTGTTAAAGTGGTAGAGAATTATGGACAGCCACAGAAGCAGGGCAAGACTGCACCTTGCTTGACATTGGTGTGGTTTATTAATGGAGTTTCATGGGTGTTAGAGGACGACTGAGTGGTTAGCTCAGCTCAGGAGAACAGGGGGTGACAGAAGTTGGGGTCTGGTGTCAGTGGTTGGTGACCCCCAAGGAAGAGGTTCTGCAGGGCCAGAGCAGCTCAGATGAACCAGGGCTTTCCCAGAAGCTAAAATTCACCGACAGTGGAAGACCTGAGTGGCACTGGGGAGGGAGGTGGCCTGCAGCCCCCCAGGATGCTGGAAAGGGTGCCCTGCAGAGAGGCATCCTGCAGTTCCCTTCTTACTTTGGGGAGCAGGAGGCACCTTTTGCCTCGGACAGTGGAAAAACGGGGATTCCTGGAGCATCCTTCCTCCAGCCCTTCCTGCGTGGAGATTTTGGGGCGTTCTGGAGATGAAGAAGGAAGGGGTTCACAGCCCTGGTCCTGAGGCACTGTGGTGCTCCCTTACCCTCCCTGCAGTGGGAAGGGGGAAAGGGAGGGTCCTCTCTCCGTACTGGGCTCCCACTCGTGTCCCTGAAGCCCCTTGCACACAGAGACTTGCTGAGTTTTGCCTCTGGATTTTTGCTGAAGTTTTCTTTGGGCCCAGTACAGCTCTCAGGCAGGACTTCTCTACCTTAGTCCTTGAAAAAACTCCAGTTCGTTTCAATTTATCATTTTCCTGAGTATAGCAAAAAGAACCTGGCTCAGGTTTCATCACACAGCTCTCCAGCTGCACAAGTTGTTCATCATGGGAACATTGAAGCTATGCTATTTGGACCTTTTTCTTTCTTGTCTTTTCCCTTCAAACTCTTGATTACAGATTGTTGTGAAGTTGTGTGTCTGTTCGTCCTTCTCATTTTTCCGGCGGGCATAATTCCTGATTTTGATGGAGCTCCTTGGACGTAACGCTCATTATTACTTTTGGACATTTAATTTGTTTTGCTTTTCAAGCAAGTCCCACTCTTGCTCTGAAGCAGTGAGGAGGTGGATGCCAGCTGGCAGCATGCACGCTGCCTCTGGGGGCACGTTCCCCAAAGGAACTGGGAGGTGGGGCTGCCTTGCTTGGGGTGGATGTACCCATGGGATGTGGTCCATTGAGTGCTGGATGTGGGTGCTGGTGGGAGCACTCCACTTTTGGGGTCTTCTGTTCCATCCCACCATCCCAACCAGAGTGGATCCTCCTGCTCCCCCCAGTGTGGGGCAGGACAGCATTGCTGGCTGGGAGCTGTGAGTTCAGCTCGTGGCCTGGGGGTTAAAGGACAAGCTGCACCATCTTGGAGTGGCATCTCTCAAATCTGAATTTCCCAGGCAGTTCTGGGGCACGTGTGATGTTTTCCAAAGCTGTAGGGAGGAATAAAGGGTTTAGTGTGGATGCACCAGAGCACAGCTCCTCTTTGGGGCACGACAAATGCCTGCATGCCAGTTCCTGCCTCCGCGCGCACTCAGTGACTGAGTTGTCGCTTTCCCCCCAAAACCTTAACTTCAGTTAACCCCTCCTGGTTCTGGGGGATGCTGCTGGGAGCAGAGGGGGGTCCAGGCAGGGCGCTGTGGGGCTGGCAGGGGCAGGGGGATGGCTGGGGTGCTTCAAAGCACACGGGCTCAGCGGCCCAGCGCGGCCCCAGCCCGGCTCGCGGGGAGTGCGTTTCGCTATTATTTCAATTATTACAACTTCCTGAATAGGTCGAAGGTCGTTCATAATTCACGCTTCTGTCATCTTTACACATGCCAAATGCAGTCTATTAAGCATAAATAAAATTTCAAGTGCCTGACCAGGAAAAGTAAACTGGGATTCATAACAATGAGGCCTTATTCATCCATTTAAAAGTAAATTGTGTGTGTTCCTTTTTTTCCCCCCTCCCCTTTCCCTTTACGGCTTTGCAGTTTGGGAGCTTTTATTTCTGCTCGGTAGCACAGATCTCTGACCTGCAGTGTGGGCAGGCACAGAGCACTGATGAGCCAGGCCTCCCCCAACTTCTCCCCACCTCGGACCCCCTGAACTTTGGAAGTGTTTCCAGACCTGAATCCGATTTTGCTCTTCCTACATAAACTGCAGTCACACACCGCTGATCCCAGGGCATGTGAAATGCGCATCTGGGCTTTGCTTTTTTTTTTCTCCCCCTCCTCTGGTTGTTCCTGTCCTGTGCAGAAGCTCTTCCTGTACTTGATATCAAGGCAGCCCAGTGCAGGTTAACCTGAAAATGTTGGTTAATGGAACAGGCTCAGCCAGCTGGAGAAGTGATAGCCAGAAAATTGAAACCTTTCATTAATTACAGTAGAGTCAGGACTGAGCCCCAGAAATCTTCAAGCTTTGCAATTGAAAAATCCACTTATTTTATGTTAGCATTTCCTAATACAAAAAATACTGCCCGTGGTAGAGGTGCTGTTCTTGCAAAACACAGGCAGCCCGAAGGGTACACGTGGAACTGGAGTGGAATTGGTGAGGTTCCCCTTCTGGGGGTTGCAGGACTCCCCCACTGCCTGCTCTCAGTCGGCTGCTGCTGCCTCAAAATTCAGGCAACGTGGTTCATTTCAACAGTTGACTTCTCACTTTTTCCCAAACAGGGTAATTCCAGGAGGTTTTAGGTGGGAAGAGTGAGAAAAAAAAGCTATTCAGGTGAAGTAATTAAGACAGCTCTTAAAATCAGAATAAATTTACCTGCACAAACTTCAATATGTTTTATTTTAGATTCTCACTGCAACACAAATTAATGTATAAACTGTTAGTGCAGGTGGATTTTTTCTGTACATACAGAAATTGAAAAAGCTATTTTTAGTAATAATTAAAGTTAGTATTCTAATAACGTGAAGATGCCAGAGCTGGAAGTCACTTGGCCTTTGTTTTGGTGAATGTTAGGTCTGAGATGCAAAATAAAGAAGCATTACTTGACTTAAAACGTGGAGGTTTTTGAAACACCCATCTTGTCTCCCTGCTGAGGAACAGCGAGGCTGGCCAGGGAGTTTCTGACAGGTAGCTGGATCATCTCTGGAAGTTTAAAAGTTGTCTTGCAGACAAGACAACTCGCTGCAGTCTGCTGCCTGTTCAGGGATGAGTCCCACAGCTGCAGGAAAGCTGCTGCATCGTCCTGGGCTTCCCCAAGAGAAGCGATGCTCTCCAGCACAGCACCTCTGAACAAGACCCTCTTTATGCCCCAGTCCATGTGTCCTCACTCTGTGATGAGGGGTGAAAAGGTCTATCCAAACACCTTTGATGGGACAGGGAAAATACCAGAGAAGGCTCTGCTGTGGTTTTTGTTTGCTCCTTGGTGTGGGAGCACCACTGACCAGGGAAGAACAGCTGCGTTTACCTGACTGGGACACAAAACCTGGGAGCAGAAGCAAGTCCTGGGCAGAGCAGAAGCTTTGGCATAGTCCCTCTGGGAGGGTGGAAGTCCTTCCTGGCTGTGTGGTGGTCCTGCTCCTGCTTCCACCCCAACAGGGAGGTCTGCAGAAGTCTCTTCAGTGTGCACATATCATTATTCCACATATTATTTTCACCCCAAACCAGCCAGCAACTGGTTTTATCTTCCACAGATCTGACTGCACCTTGCCTTTCAGATATGCAGAGGCCGTTACACTTCTGGAATTAAAAATCCACTTTTCAATGCGTTTATCGTAACAAATGGAAAACCAAGCTTTGCTTGTAGTAAATATTCACTGGACGTGGCACTGCCGTCGGGTTTATTTGCAGGAGGTAAAAGCTGGCTTCATTTAAATGTGTTTTGGCCTTTGATGAGATGAGCTGGGTTGCCTCAGTGCAGCCCCAGCATGCTGAACCCCACCAGGAAAAGCCCTGCATCCTTTGGCACCGACAGTGGCATGGGATCCAGAGGGGACTGGGGTACCAGGCATTTGCCTGGCTGCATGAAGAGATATACACAGGACACTGCCATGGCTCTCTCGGCCTCCAAAATACTTGGTGGAGTTTGAAATCCCCTCGACAAGAGATACAGACAGGAAGCCCAAGCAGCCCAGGCTGGTGGTTCGGTGAGGATGGTGTGGAAGAGGAGGGAGGGTGGATCACACTGCCCATAAACTCCTCCTCCTGGTTTTTATGGGGAGAATTGGCCACAAGCAGAGGGTTGTGGCATTGGTACCTTGTACCTGATGTGTTTTGCCAGCACTTGTGATGTGTTTTGTCACCTGGTGAGGGGTGAACACCAGGCTGTGGGATGAGCTGCCCTGGCAGCCTCCACTGCCACTCCCTGCACCATTCTCTGGAGCGGTTTTTGGAACAAACTGAAGGAAAAAAAACCACCCCAAATCTGACGAAATACATCCGAATCCGATATTTTGAGGTATTTAGCCCATATCCGTGGGCACAGCGTGTGCAGGCAGGAAGGATTAGGCTGTACGGCCACCTCCTGGAGGACAGCGGTATGTGCTGGCTGCCGGGGGGTGGCGGGCTGTGTGTGCCTGGGCGGGGAAAGCTCCCACCCTGGGTGACAGCCCACGTCTGACCGGGCAGGGGAAGCACCCACAAACCTCCAGACACCTGTCCCTACCTGTGACAAACTCATCTATGTGGCTTTGAACACTGGAGGCGATTTGCTGCCTTTCTCCCCATGCACTGCAATGAGTGGTGAGAGTTAAGAGTTTGGGAGCAAACCCTTTAAAAGTACATTAGTCTGAGAAAATGCAAAGGCATCATTTTTTAGCATAGGAAACATAGCTGTCATGTGGTTTTGTTTAACAAGGCCCGAGGAAGTTACTAATATTTATTTGAGCTGCTTCGTGGAGCTTTTTAGTGCTCTTCACATTTCCTGCTGAGACAGAAAGCAGCCAGATGGATTTTGGGAATTTCCTTTCGGCAGAGCTTCGTGGTGCTGGCGTGCGCTTCCTCTGGTGCACGGTCCCAAGGGAGGGTGTCCCCTTTGCCCTCCCCCACAGTCTCCTGCCTCCCCAAAGGGCTCCTTCCCACAGCCCAGCATCACCTGTGTGATGGGACAAGTGTCACTGGCCAGGGCCACCACCAGCAGCTTTGGCTGCTCACGGTGTTTCTTCATCCAGGACTGATTTTTCCCTTGGTTTCCATTTGAAGCTAAGGAGTAGCCAGGTGCACTGGTTCTTACAAGCTTCTCTCCTCACAGCTTTTTGGACTGTGTCGATGGTTGGAACAGGGGGTAATGCTTTGGCTTAACCAGCAGCATCTCCTCATGTCTGCTTTAGAATTATAGAAACATTAAGGTTGGAAAAGACATCTAAGATAATATAGTTCAAGCATTAAAGTTACTTTAGTACCTTTTCCCAGTGCAACAGGAATTCCCTCCCTCACAAGGATCACTCAGGGACGTGTTTTATGGGTGCTCTGTACACGGGTTTGGTATAACTCAGCAGACAAGTTGCTGGTGATACCTGCAGTCATCACAGAGCTCAGTTTGCAGCAGAGGCTGTTGAAAGCAGTCGCCCTCTTTATCCTCGCAGAGCCCAAAACACAACGGCTTTGGGGCTGGGAGGAGCAGACCTGCCATGGTCAGTCAGCTCCTCTCCAGCAGCAGCAGCATCATGAGCAGGCAGGCTCTGGCCACGGGGTCTGCAACACTCACCATCAGTGCTTGATGCTTCTTTGCCTATTGTGGTGCTTACCTTGCTTTTTCTTTCTGTTTTGTTTTTTTTTCCCAGATATTCTACAGAGTGGTAGCAGATATTGAACCAGGAGAGGAGCTCTTACTGTTCATGAAGAGTGAAGATTATTCACATGAGACGATGGCTCCGGATATCCATGGTTAGGCTCTTCTTACTGTTTCATCTGACAGAAAATATCACTGAAATTAGCCCAAAATTTAGGGAAATTTTTCTTCTGTTGAAATCTGGAATGGCTTCACTGCAGCCAGGGTGGAGAGCTGGACCGTGGTTTTATTTGTCTATCTTCTGCCCTTCTGTTTCTGATTGAAACTTGATGGTTTTGTGGGTTTGCAAAAAGAAGAACAACAGTCCACATCCTTATCTCAGGACTGTGCTGCTCCTGCAGGATGTATATGGACCCTGGCTATAGGTTATTTTTTGTCACTTAGCCAAACGACTGTGACCTTGAAAAGAGGAAATCTCGGGTTGTCAATGTTGCTGTCACTTGTGAGGACATCTCAGCCATTCTTACTCCTCACACTTGTCCTTTACTCATCCCACACACAGATTCTTCATCTGAAGCTCCTGAGTTGTTGCTCAGATTTGTTCCCCAGTCTCCAAAGGCTCCTTTTGCTGTGCTGCCTGTTGGGCAGTGCGTTATCAGCCACAGTGGGAACTGGGTGTGGGATACCTGCTTGATGCCCAGCAGGTTGCAGTTTATGCCATCAGGGACATTCTCCAAATTCTCGGGGACTCAGGGACAATGAACAGGGGTTTCCCAGGGCAGGAAGTATCAAAGTCTCTACTTTCTTATAACTGCTTGTATATTTAAAGAAGTATTTCTTGTTATCTTAAGAAAAAAGTGAGGATTATGCATTCACTCCCTTTTGGTTTTGTGTTTGGGTTTTTTCCCCGGTGGTAACTTTGTTTAGTTATTGCTGAAGGTGTCTCCCTTTCCAGCACACTTCTCCCTGCCTAGTCCCCGTGGCCAAGCAGCTATTGTGTAAATGACACCAGAGGAAATCTCTGCAGTCACATGCAGGATCACGTCCCACAGGGCAGATTTAGAAGCGGGCTGAGCCAAAGTGTTGCTCGTGGACAGCCAAGAACAGAGCCCATGACACTTTCTCTGGATCAGCTCAACTGTCAGGCAGCAACCAAGAACACGCACTGGGGATTCCAGCCAGACTCCCCAGTGCCTTTCTGAGTCAGAGCCCCAGGGCATTTACATCTGGAACCAAACCAGGGTGTCTGGCTCCTTGTGTGGACCAACAGGGGAAAAAGCAGCAGAAAAAAACCCATTGTGGGATGCTCTTCTCCAAGTTTGCTTTTTGGGGATTTTCTTCAGCTAATCTATTCTTTTGCAGGAATTACTAATTAAGGGAATGTAGTAGACACGCCAGAGTAACACTTTACTGATACTCTACACTTTTCAGTAAGAAATTATGACCTATTTTATGGAATTTAAAGCAAGGAATTTAACTTCATGTGTCTCTGGCTTACTTTGAACAGGGCTGGGTGCTGCAGAAGGACTGTGATGAAAATGAAGAGGCTTTTAAAAACTCTAAACACCCTTTTGGCTATTTTAGATGCTGGTGTTTGTGTCTGAGTCAGTCCCTTTCATTCAGAAATGCAGAGACTGGCAGCCTCTGCTGGATATCCATGTTAGACCCTGTGTAATTCCATTTAGGATGGTATTTAAACATGCTGACTTTTGTCCTAAGCCAGTGCCAGGGATCTCTGTTGGATGTCACCCAGGCAGTTAACATGGAATTAAAGCATTATTATAAAGCATTCTTAGAAATCCTTCTTTCTTTTGAGGTTCTTTTCTTTTTTACTGAAGAGCAATTAGTTTAACCACACCATCATCCAACTTCTGATGGCGTGGTGGTTAAAAATGAAGGCAAACTGAAGCGGTGTCCCTGTGCCCACCCCCTGTGTGTTGCAGAGGAGCGCCAGTACCGCTGTGAGGACTGTGACCAGCTCTTTGAGTCCAAGGCTGAGCTGGTGGACCACCAGAAGTTCCCCTGCAGCACACCTCACTCCGCCTTCTCCATGGTGGAGGAGGACTTCCAGAAAAAGCTTGAGAACGAGAATGACCTTCAGGACGTGCATGAAATCCAGGAGTGTAAGGAGTGTGACCAAGTCTTCCCAGACTTACAAAGGTAGGAGAAGGTGTTTAAAATGTGACAGAATGTAGCAAATTCTGTGATGGCTTCAGTTGTATCGTGCAGGGCATCAGAACCTGATACATCCACCTTCTACAGAAACCAAAGGTGAAGATGAGCAGGATTTCTATGCCAGCTGGTGTTTTATGGTATTAAAAGCAACAGAGTCTAAATAAATCAGAAATTTGGTCCTTATACCTGAAGTCCTTAGTGAGGACCTTAGATTAAGAGCTGGATCTTTTGCTAATCAGATCTGTATCTGGCATGAATTGGGCTGGTTGCAGTGAAATCACAGGAGTGGGTCTGCTTCACAACAGCTCAGGTCTGGGTTCCTTAATCTTAGGTAGAAATAATTTGGAATGTCTCTGAATGTTGTTCACTGATGTTACCAATTTTGTCTTTGCAAACAAGCCATTTTAGTTAGAGATGGGTTCTAGATGTTAATAAACACATCTATATGTTAATATTTCTTTTTAGCCACATGGTTATGAAACACCAGGGTTTGGCATTTTCTTAAGTTTATTTCTCTGTTAAAACAGACAGACCGGTGTGCATATGTACCCAGAATGCACACAGAATGTAAATAGTGCAACTTGCAATAGAATATAGTTTCTGTGATTACTTAAAATACAATATTGCAGTGCAGATTAACAGCAAATTTTGCAAACTGCTGGAAGATATTGAGAGTACACAGGAACTTTTGCAACACATCTTGGTGATTTCTTGACCTGAAGAAGGTTAACCTCAGCCTATGTTTGATAGTAATGTTCAGATACCACAGCAGCAAAGTTCTGGGCCAGATCCTTTGCTGAGATGGGACAGATCCTTTTGTAGGAAGCTGGTTGATAGCGAGGATCTCTTGCTTTCAGAGTCTTAGCACCATTCTCACACTCCCATTATGTCTTCTTTTTTCTCCACGTTGTGTGGGCACAGCCAAAGTGACTGTGAACTGCCCTTTTTCAGCACAGCAATGTGTGAACGTTAATAATCATATGCCCCTTAAAAGCTGGCTTTTCCATTTAGAATATTTTGTGTGTTCCACAGAAATCCTCTCTAGTCCATGACCCAGGGCATCATGGTGTCTGTTGGAGGTTGGCATGGTTTTCTGCATGCCCAGGGTTAGTCCCTTTGGATCATTGCTCCTGGCTGCTCCAGGTGCTGGTTCTGCAAGACAGAGCCCTCTCTCCCAAAACAGAGACGTTCCTTCACTCCTCTCCATGGAGCACTTACCTCAGCATCCTGTGGGGTGTCTCAGATCAGTGGGTGATCCTTGCACTCGGACAAAACTAATGACATTGAAATTAACCCATGGTGTGCCAAACATCACTCCCCACGGAGGTCACCCCTCTGAGCAGGAATTTGTGCAGGCACAAGGTCTTGTTCACTGGCTGCTGTTGGGCAGTGTGTGGCTCCACGTGTCTGATTTTCAGTCTGAGGGATTGATTCCAAGGGGCTGATGGAGGCAGATCAAGTCAGAAGGATTTCCAGCAGCTTGGGTGAGGCAGGACTGTAGTCTGTGAGGTTTTTCCGTGTTGGGAGTTATTCAGTGTTGAAGTTCTTTTCTCTCTGCGAACAAGAGGATGATATTTAACATATGGGAATCGTTGAAGAAATGTAAATTTAGCTTAAAATATTAAATATTGAAGGGAAAGGGCACAAAACAAAGAACGAGTCATCATAAATAGATGGGCAGTACTGTGAGAAAGAGTGAAAAATGAGAGTGAATGCAGCCGTTCTCTGAACTTCTGAATTATTGAAAGGCTCATACACCACACAGACAGTTCACAGCAAAAAAGTGCCAAAGTGTGCTATATCCTGATTATATAAAACAAAAGGTCCAAATGAGCCATGCTTGAGGGTGTGAGTAATTTCATGGAGAAATAGCTGAGCAGGAAGATGGGGGTGCTGGGGCCAGCAGTGCCCAGTGCTGATGGCCGGTCACAGAGCCACGGCAGAGTCCAGGAGCTGGGGCCACAGCCAGGGCCAAGAATCTCTCCAGGTCTTATGGCAAATTTGTTTACACGATGGAGAGTCAATTGTTATAAAAGTATTAGGAGGAGAAGCCAGAATTATTTTTTTCCCCGCCAAAGGAAGAAGAGGGGTAGATGTAAGAGTGTCTGCAGAGTGAAAGCATTTTCATTGCCTGTGGCTGAGAATGGAGGTTGCTGTTTGGGCTACACAACCCAAACAGGGCTGTAACCCCCAGCAGGTTCTGCCACTGATTCAGCAGAGATCAGTGGGAACTTCATGTGAGAACAGTTTGGGCATCCCACGCTAAAATTCCCACTTTCCCGTGGGTTTTCTGTGAATCCACTCTTGCCTTATGTAGTCATCTTCCCTCAAGCAGTGGTGTGAGTTATGACTTTGTATGTGACCAAGCAATACAGGTTTTTAAAAACACATAATTGCTACAAATGAATGATAAAAATTCAGAGACAAAAATTGATTTAAAGATGTGTAACAGAAATTAGGTGGACACAGAATACCCTTACAATAGACTGAATGAACTACTAAGAAATGAATAAACAACCCCAGAACTGCACACAGTTAATAATAATCATCAAGAATAATTTCAGTTGTGGTGTATCTTATTCTAGAGGCCTCTTAAACTCATCCTGTCCTACTCCAGAGGAGTTATTCCTCATCTACTCCTGCTGTAAGAAAAATTGACTCCCATCAAAGGAGTGGATTTATAGCAGGTGGTGGCATCCAAGGTGTGTTTAGGGGGAAAGTCATAAGGTAGAAATAATTCAGACTGCAGGGAAGAATTACCAGAGTGAAATACTGAGAGATGTATGAAATAATCTCCTTGGAGAGCCGTGGCAGCAGCATCTCCTGGAGCATTTGCAAGTGGCCTGGCAAAACATGAGAGGATGTGTTATTCTGGTGGGGAGCAGGAGGTTCTGCCTCCTGGCTGGGGTGAGCCTGGTACTCAGACGACTTATTCCTGTCAGGACTGGGCCTTGGGGCTTTTTAATTTTTTTCTTTTGGCTCTAACTATGTACTCTGCTCTCTCCTCTTCCTATAAACCCACATCTCACTGAGCCCTGTTCCTGTTTCCACAGCCTGGAGAAGCACATGCTGTCACACAGTGAGGAGAGGGAGTACAAGTGTGACCAGTGCCCCAAAGCTTTTAACTGGAAGTCCAACTTGATACGTCACCAAATGTCACACGACAGCGGGAAGCACTACGAGTGTGAGAACTGTGCCAAGGTACAGTGAATTTTTAGGCTGCCTGGCACTTCTTGTGCTGCTGGATGCAGGGGGGCATGGAAGAGGGGATGCCCCAGGCTGGGAGGCAGGAGGGCATAGGGCTTCTGCCATGCTCCAGATGGTTTCTCAAGGGTTTTCACTTCTACTTTGAAAATACATTATTTTTGTTTCCCTTTTGATTTGAAGATGGCTGTGGAGTCTGAAATGGGCACTGATGCAGGATGCTGAGCATCCTCGAGCTCAGGGCTTGGCTCCCTGTGGGGTGTAAGAGGGTCAGTGAGGGGCAAGAACCCCCAGGGAAATGCAGGGCAGAGGATTCCCTAGGCTGTGTGCCAGCTGCTGGGACCAGAAACTGCAATAGAAATCAAAAAGAAGCAATAGCAGTGCACCCCAGTGCACTAAGTGAGCACAACTCTCATCTCTAAAGCATCTCCATCACTTCCCAGCACTTGGCTTGCTGTGTACATTATTTGCATAGGATGTGGTGCTCTGCATTGCTTTTTATCAGATTCCCAAAGCTTGGCCCTTTTGCATGAGGACTTACTTGATTTTAGGTAGATTTGCTGCAATAATGGGAATTTCATGTTGAGGTGACACCTATAAGATGTAGCCAAGCCCTGGTTTCTAGCACTGAGTTGTGTGCAGGATTACTTGCTGTCACACACTCAGCTGTCAGTATAAAGTATTTCTATTGCAGTAATGCTTAGAGGTTTCAAGCAGCCACATTTTCACACATTTCCTGTGAAGTCCCTGACCTCAAATGTGCAATATCTAATGGCAAAGTCAAATGCATCTGCTGCAAAGGGGTTAACAGATCCACCCAACACTTGGCTGATCCTGGGAAACTGAGGCCCCATCCTGCAGGCACAGCTCCCATTGCTGGCCATTAGCGAGGGTTTTAATCTTAGAATACTCCCCAAAAAAGCTCCAAGGTTTGAATTTTAAAAGACTCTTGTAATAACTGGCTTCTTCTGCAGTCAAGTTTCTTGGTTAATCAGTACTCATTTCCTAGCAGGTTTTCACGGACCCCAGCAACCTTCAGAGGCACATTCGTTCCCAGCATGTGGGGGCTCGTGCTCACGCTTGTCCAGAGTGTGGCAAAACCTTTGCCACTTCTTCAGGCCTCAAACAGCATAAACACATCCACAGCAGTGTCAAACCTTTTATATGTAAGTCTCCAACTAAACCTCTTTGATTAAGTGTTGTTTCTCTTGCCGTAAAGCAGCACAGTCTGGAAGCAGGAGGTTGTGTTCTGCTGCCTTTGAATTTTCCACCCGTGTCACAAGGGCTGTGAGTTACTAAATGAGTTCTGGGTAATTTGTGGTCCAATGCAAGGAGTTATTTTCATGTGATTTTCCTTTTCAGACAGAAACTGTGTGCTGTATAAATGTACCTGTTGTCCTGGGGATGTTTTTCCATGCACAGATGCGAAGTGAGGAGTGGGATTTAGCCAGAAGGAGCCGTGCCAGGCTCGGTGGCTGCAGCCTCCTTGTTCTGCACCGTGCTGAGCTGGCTGCTCTCCTCCTGCTTCAGGAGTTAATTTTGGGCTGCAGAGTCTCCTCAGTAGATGCCATGACTTTTACTGGAGCTGGAAAACAAATCTCAGAGACAGTGAGATTCATCTTGCCACCTTCCTCGAGGCTCCTCTGCATCCCCCAAGTTTAAGGACTGAGTTGAGCTGTTAGATCTGCACTAACAGCTTCTCCAGCAATAAAACTTGCCATGGATGTGAGCCTGGCTCTGTACTGGGCTTAAATGGGATCCTCAGCACCTCATGGGTTGTGTTTGCTGCTGAGCCAGACCCTCCTTGGGAAGGGTGCAGGTTGCTTCCCCTCCTTTTCACTGGGAAACCAGAGGCAGAAAATATTTTAAAATACTGTTCTTGGTAGTGCTGCTCTCCACCACAGCCTTTTCAGGCACCTGCTGTGACTTGAAAGGTACCTTGACCATCTCTTGTCTGCTAAACCTCTTAATCTTCTACTGCTCTCAACAATAATTTACCAAAATATCTGCACCACACCTGTAAAAAGAATTGGCCACAAGCTAATATATTTCCTCAAGAGGAGGAGTATTGGCAAAACTCATTTGTGCAAAATCTGTAACCTGCCATTGGGTGAGTAATACTTTTGGTTTGGACTCCTTCAATGAGAAAAGGTATAAATAGATCCAATATTAAATATCACTAATATTTTTTAAAGCTGATTTCAGATTAAATGATTACACTTAATTAGAAAACTAACTTCTGGTTAGGTAGGGAGTCTTCAGGTAGGCCTATTACAACATCTCATCAATGAAATAATCTCTCAAATGCTCNGGAGTCTTCAGGTCAGCCTATTACAGCATCCTACATAGAAGTCTCTAAGTGGAACCTCTCATGAATGAAATAATCTCTCAAATGCTCTTTGTTGCTATTTTTTAATAAACCAAAACAACAACTGGTATTCTTCACATGTACAGTGAGGGCTGAAACCCCGTGGAGCAGCCTATGGATAACAGCCACGTAATTGCAGAACAAAAGGGTTTGGGGACCACATGTTTGGTCGGCTTTGTCGAGCCACGAGAAGGAGGTAGGGTCACCTAGAGCAGAGATCTGCTTTCCACCAGAAGGCCACACACCATGATTTACTCACACCAGTCTGTTTATGGCAACTGTCTCTTATTACAGTGCGCCGCCCAAGCTTGAGTGAAAACTCACCAACACTAAGGTAATTACTACTGCCTTCACAAAATCTCCAGCCTCCCCAAATAGAAACCACATGCCATAATAGACAGAACCTATTCTAAATAGTACTTACAGTAATTTTTTTTAATAAGCAGAAAATATGCAAACTTAACTGCTGGCTAATTTGGGGTCCAGAGACAATCACCGTACAGAGTGTGCGTAGGCACGAGATTAATTTTTTGCAATTTGTGAGCCGGATTGGGAGTTTGTGTGAAACCTGGGGTCTGTAGAGCAATAAAAGCTGCAATGAGGAAAGCTTCTCTTACAACTTAGTTGCTTTAAAAGTATGGCAGTGAGATTTAAAGGGTGTAATAAGGTGTAACAGGAGAAATCAAACCCAGCTTCTGTTGCTTTCGTACATGGAAACAATTAAAGTTGATAACCATCCCCCCTCTACTAAAGTTTAAATCATGTGATGAAAAGGAGGTAGATCTTACAACACAAATTTATCTGAGGAGTCCTGGCTCTTGGGAATATCCATGGAGGTGTCACAGGTGGAGGTGTCCATTTAGACAGAGTCTCCTCCAGAATCCACGTGGCACTGGCTGTGCCCATCACTGATGCCGTGAGACACCCAGGCTTGGGGTGACAGTCCCCAAAAAGAAGACTATTCCAGGGAACAAGGGCTTCCACCTGGGCACAGAATTCCTTTGCCAGCCTTTAGAGCCCCTGGATTAAATAGAATGCCTGTTGAAGGCAAGAGGCACCATGAGCAAGCAGCACCTCATTAGTTTTAAATAACTTCAGTGCTCGAAAAAGTAAAATTGTTGGTGCAGCTGTTAATTGTTTGCTGAGATTATGATAATAAATATTTACGTATTTTAATGGTATTGCCATTATTGGTTGAATTTAGTTTAAAAACTGAGATAAAATACATTTAGTGAAATTATTAATTTGCATCTCCCTTAATAACCCATAAAGATATCTTAAAATTTTAAGTGCATATTTTTGCTTTTCTCCAGAGTAGAATATTTCTTGATTCTGTTGACTTTGGGATATATTAACGGAGAATAATAGTTTAATAATGTACGACTGTTCTTTAAGGGACAACTTCCCAGATTTTGGGAAGACCTAATCTGTACCAATACCCCTCTTTTCAGTCCTTTGCCACTCTAGCCTACCTGATCGAAGCCTTATCTTTAGTAAAGCCATGTGAATAAGAAGCTGGGTCTCAACGCAACCTGGTAGAAGATCAAAAGTTCATAAAACATGATTTCTTTTTAATTCTACATTAGCCTATCCTTGGAAATGCATGCATTTGAGATTTTTTTTTTTTCTGGAAAAATATATATGGTCTATCCTGTTTTACACATGGAGAGGTTTGAGGTTCATAATATCCATAATATCCAAGATGGAGCTTGTGTGAACCTGCAGATCTGACACTTGAGTCAGCATTTGTGTCAGTTTAATTTTGGTTTCTGTGATCAACATGGTGTGAGCAGGGGGAAATTACTACATAAAGCCTCAACAGTGAAGGTAAGGGGCCTGATTCTGTACCCTGGAGTGTGGAGATGGGAACAGAAATCTTATGCCTGCTATTAGGTTAAAAATAGGAGGAAATAGCAGAAAAATCAGAGCTTCATAACTGCAAAAATGAATGATAAATAATTCTATATTAAATAAAAAATATATCTATGTTAAATAGGCAACTAAAATATTTTTTAAAGGGACAAAAACTACTTAACAAGTGAAAATCAAGCATTTTCATGGAATTAGAATAATCTCATCCTTCTTGTCTCTCTTATTTATTTCTCTTCCACATTTTTTCCTCTTTATTTTTCCCTTTATTCTTGATTTTCTCTCTCTTCTTTCTCGCCTTTCCTCGTGAATGAGGATTCCCGGCAGGAACAGTAACTGATACACAGAAACAAACCTTCTTCCTGAATTACCGCACTGCAAATTTCCTGTGTTTGGGCCCGATCCTGCACCCTTTACCCCAGGAATTGTCCCAGGGATGTCAGTGTGGGATGTGAACGGGGAGATTCGGGTGGATGGGGCAGGATCAGGCCCGGGAACAATGGGAGCATTGTCGGTGAGGTTGGGAGCAGGCTGCTGGGGAGGTAAACAGCCAGGAGATGACAACGAGTGGTGGAGTTTCTCAAGGGCAGGGATTTGGAGGAGCAGGAAGGTTAGCGCGGGCCCCGGCGCGAGTGGAAGCTGGAGGACGTGATTGCAGTTCATGGGAACCAAGAGTGCAGGATGGGATACATTCAATTCAGTTTCCTCTGCAGGCTTAAAATAGAGCCATTGTAAATTATGTCAGACTGTCTCAAATCATGAAAATGATTGTTAAAAAGGCCTCAGAATACACAATGTGCATTGTTGTGCGGCTTTGATGTGTGAAAGATGAGAGTTTATGATATAACACAAATTAAATAAAAATAAAGTGGCCACATGCTTTTTCCTGGCTGGGAAAAAAAAAAAAAAAGGAAAAGATTTATTGCAGAGGGATAACAGTGTTTGCTAATAGTGGTGCTGCGTCGTTTTTAAACAAGTCTGGAGCTGATACTGTTAGAAGCAAGGTAGTGCAGATGTACAGACAAATTTTGCTGTAATGAAGAGCACAAGACAAAACACAGCCTTGGGACTTGCCCGATGCTCCTGCTCACCCAAAGAATACCAAAAAGGGACATAAAAAGTCACTGGGGAACTAAGCATTGCCATCTTCCAAACCCCACTTCAACTTACAGACTCTTGGTTGCTGCCCCAATTTGCTCCTTAAGGTTTGTAGCAGCCAGAAAATCAGGAGCCTGCAAAATCCTGTTTGCTTCAGTGGCGTGGTTGACTCTGAAGTGTCTCGCTCTGCACCACTGGGACCCCTTCCAGCCTCCTGCTTCTGGGGAAGGTTGCTGGAAGCTGAGCTCCCACATGCAGAGTGTCACAGGCTAGATCAGGCCCTGACCTCAAAGCAGATCTGCTCCCCTGTGTGTCCCCAGGCTTTCTCCAAATGCTGCATTTGTGAGCCTGAAATTATTCTCATCCCAGAGGTGTTTGAAAGGAAATTCATCAGGCTTTTACTGAGCATCAGACGTGCAAATAAAGACAGCTTCATTCCTAAAGGAAATCGTTGGTGAAATATGTTCTGTCTTGTCATGTGCAAGAGGCAAATAAGCAATATTAAGACTAGGAAGGTTATTAAGATGTGGAATTCAGAATTACAGCATCCCAGGCACCTTGAAGGACTGTATGCATTGCATGAATGGAAATGCATTGGACATAAGAGAGTGCTGAGGTTTTTTGGGTTGTAGCCTGGACTTCCATGAGATTAAATTTTTCATTGTAAGTGGAAAAAAAAATGTTTGTTACATGTATACTTGGAAATAGGAAATACCTGGTTGTCTCCTCCTTCACCTCTTTCCTATTCTTGCAGAGTGAAAGCTCTGTGAGGCAGCTCCATCTCTGTCTGGTCCTGCAAATATTTATTTTAATGATTGATTTCCACATGGGAATAGTGACATAAGTGGATGCCATTTGAAGACACCTGTGCTCTCACACAGGAGCACCGTGGGTTCATGCGGGGTCACAGCACTGGCTCGTGGCTCGTGGGGGGCTCTGGGGGCTACCACAGCGTGGAATAATGGTACTGAATGTGCAACCCCGTGCAATGCAAAGAGCAAACGAGGAGAGCGTGTCTTTTAGTGATTCCACACCTTTTCTGCTTGGTTGGAGCAGGTTTTGGTGCTGTCTTCTGACATTTGTCTGCTCGGATGCCTTGCTTTGGAGAGTACAGTTGCTTTTGTACATTTGTGCACCCAGACCTCTCCCTACGGCTTCCTCATTGACATTTGGCGGGTAAAAAATGGTGTTATTTGCACAACTTTGAGGGTGGGGGCAATTACCACAAAGCCTGAGATGTGTTGTTGTTGTTGTTTACATACAGGTGAGGTCTGCCATAAATCCTATACTCAGTTTTCAAACCTTTGTCGTCATAAGCGCATGCATGCTGATTGCAGAACCCAAATCAAGTGCAAAGACTGTGGACAAATGTTCAGCACTACGTCTTCCTTAAATAAACACAGGAGATTTTGTGAGGGCAAGAACCATTTTGCAGCAGGAGGATTTTTTGGCCAAGGCATTTCTCTTCCTGGAACCCCAGCTATGGATAAAACGTCCATGGTTAATATGAATCATGCAAATCCGGGCCTTGCTGACTATTTTGGAGCCAATAGGCATCCTGCTGGTCTTACCTTTCCAACAGCTCCTGGATTTTCTTTTAGCTTCCCCGGTCTGTTTCCTTCAGGCTTGTACCACAGGCCACCTTTGCTACCTACTAGTTCTCCTGTTAAAGGACTTCCGAGCACAGATCAGACAAACAAAAGCCAAAGTCCCCTCATGACAAATCCTCAGATACTGCCAGCCACCCAGGATATTTTGAAGGCACTAAATAAACAACCATCAGTAGGGGAGAATAAGCCAGTGGAGCTTCAACCAGAAGGGTCCTCTGAAGAGAGGCCGCATGAGAAACTCAGTGACCAGTCAGAGAGTAGTGACCTTGACCTTGACGATGTCAGTACCCCCAGTGGCAGTGACCTGGAAACCACCTCGGGCTCTGATCTGGAAAGTGACATTGAAAGTGAGAAAGAGAAATTTAAAGAAAATGGTAAAATGTTCAAAGACAAAGTAAGCTCTCTGCAGAGCCTGGCGTCAATAAATAATAAGAAAGACCACAGCAATCATTCCATTTTCTCACCATCCTTAGAGGAGCAGACTGCGGTGTCAGGAGCGGTGAATGATTCTATAAAGGCTATTGCTTCTATTGCTGAAAAGTACTTTGGTTCAACAGGACTTGTGGGGCTGCAAGACAAAAAAGTCGGAGCCTTACCTTACCCTTCCATGTTTCCCCTCCCGTTTTTTCCAGCATTCTCTCAATCAATGTATCCATTTCCTGATAGAGACTTGAGACCGTTACCCTTGAAAGTGGAGCCCCAATCACCCAGTGAAATAAAGAAGATCCCAAAGGGAAGCTCTGAGTCTCCCTTTGACCTCACCATAAAACGTAAGGAGGAGAAGCCACTTACTCCCATCCCCTCAAAGCCAGCAGCCCCCCCTGCATCCAGCCAGGACCAGCCCCTGGATCTCAGCATGGGCAGCCGGAGCCGAGCCAGCAGCACAAAGCAAGCGGAGCCTCGGAAAAACCACGTCTTTGGAGAGAAGAAAGGAGGAGACCTCGAGCAAAGGAAAGCTTCAGAGTCCTCTTTGCAGCA
Source organism: Daphoenositta chrysoptera (assembly GCA_013397915.1). Classification (NCBI taxonomy): domain Eukaryota; kingdom Metazoa; phylum Chordata; class Aves; order Passeriformes; genus Daphoenositta; species Daphoenositta chrysoptera. Next base: position 26,116 of record VZRO01006127.1, read on the forward strand.
CGCCAGGCCCACCCCGTTCTTTATGGATCCCATTTACAGGTAAAGGACCCTCTGCTGCCTTTCAGCTTCCTTTGGTACAGGCAGCCAGGGCTGCCACCCTGTCCCTCTCCCAGTGTCCCTGGAGGTGCCATCCCTCTGCCAAGGCATGGGGGGCCCAGGCCACATGCTGGCCTGCACATCCCTCCTCACATCCCAGCTGCTCCAAGGGAGCCGTGGGGCAGGTGATGCTGCAATTAGCAAGCCCTCATTGCCATGAGACATTAGTTTACCTGCAGAGCTTGACATGCAGAGGTTGAATATAGTCTCTTACCCATAAATGAGTTGGCATCAGTATTGAATGTTTGTTTGTTTGATGTGTATTTGACGTCACTTGTTTGACTGAAATGCATTTTCTTCCAAAACTCTGCCCACTCTGGCTTCCCCTGGAAATGACAGTGCCTCTCCCGGGGTACCCCATGTACTCCACCTTGCCAGTTCCTCCTGAATCCAAGAGGAGTGTCTCATAAGTACAACAAAGAAGCACATTGGCCCTAAAGTGTATTAAAAATATGGAAATTGAGAATGATTTCTGCCCCTTTTTGCCATTATTTGAGTACTGGGTTGATTTCTTCAGGCATTTCATTCACAGAATTTAAGGCACAGCATCCTTGTGTGTACAAAGCCTTACCAGTGGGCTCCTTAGTCACAGAATCATCACAGAAAGCCTTGAGTTGGAAGGGACCTTAAAGCTCACCTCATTCCAACCCCCTGGCATGTGCAGGGACACCTTCCACAATCCCAGGCTGTGCAGATCCCCATCCATGATCTACCTTGGAAAACCAGTGGGAGCCTCATTGGTGGCTTTGCCAGGTGCACATGGTCAGTGAGCTGAGGTTTTAAAAAACAGTGGTGAAATCCAGACCTCCTGAAGTTTCCCAGCAGAGCTGAGATGGATCTCGCTGGGATCTGAATTTCACCTGCTTCCTGTGTGTCAGCCCCTCTTTGGCCTTCCTGCTCTTATATCTGTAACCAGTCAAAGTCGTGTATCTAAATTAGTTTAGAGAAATATTAGCCATAAAAATATTTGTCTGTAATATAAATGAATGATTTTACAGACTCTTGTTTAAAAAAAAAATGGTTACGGCCAAGTAAATTATGCTAATTTATTACTTTATCTGAAAAAGAAATGCTGTGGGCAAAGTTTTTGGAGAATGCTGGTGCATAAGACAAGTCTGCATTATGAAGAAACAGGATATGATGCTATTTAGTGAGGTGGTTTTATTCATGCCAGATTGATATCTGTGTTAGACCTTAAGTTTTCTTTGCGTCATATTCACTTAAAATGCCTGAAGCAGCGGAAATAATGACCCATGTTTTATGGCCCTGCACTGCCATCTAATTAAATTGCATTGCAAACTCCCCTGCCCAGGGCAGAGGGGTTGGAACTAGATGATCTTCAGGGTCCCTTTCAACCCAAACCATTCTGTGAGCCTACATTTCTGTGATTTCAATGAAATCTGTACAAATTCTGGCAGCAGCACAGCACAAGGCCAGTTATTACTGAGCTTTCCTTTGCCATGAGTTACATCTGCATATGGTCAACATGATCCATCCATGAAACCATGCACATCAGTAGCAGAAAGAGCAAAAGCCTCAAATTTCCACGCTGTTTCTGAATTATCCACGCTGGGTTTCGCTGCCTGAAGGCCCACGAGTGAAGTGCAGTTTTTGTTGCTGGCACCTCAGATTCAGTGTGTTCCTACAAGCCCACCTCTCTCGCCCTGCTTGTCCTTGGCTGTGCACAGGGCAGGTTTCCAGGGTGTGGCTGTGGTGTCATGTGTGGACAGGTATCAAGGGACCCATTGCTCAAGGCTCTGTTGCCTTGAGTTCCTCTACTCTTACTGCAGAGCGTGCTCAGTTGCCTTTTTTCTTTATAAAAGTGCTTGGTAGTTAGTCATCGGTTCCTATTGTAATTGTTATCAATCTTTTGAAATGGGATTATTCCCTATATAAAAGGTATAATCTCCTTTAACGGTGATTCCCACCCTGGCAGTAATGAGCTGTGTGTGGGAATCAAGACTTGGGTGTCCTCCCTTATCTTTTACTGTTATCTCCTAGAAACAAATTGCTTGATGTGTAATTGCCTATTTTAAACCTGAGTAGCTGTATGATTATTAATATCTGAGACTGATTCATCACAAGCAAATCTAATTTTAACGTTTACAGAGTAGAAAAAAGAAAGCTAACTGACCCACTGGAAGCTTTAAAAGAGAAATACTTGAGACCTTCCCCGGGATTCTTGTTTCATCCACAAGTAAGTATTTTGGGAATTTTGATGTTGTAAACAAGCCTGTTGATGCTTCAAAGCAGGTGCAGAGAAATGAATGCAGTCTTAGTCATTTTTGGATTTCCTAAAACACACAGTTTTTGCTGGACCATTGTGGTGGAAAAGCGTAAGCATTGTTCTGAGCTTCTTGATGTTTTGCAGATGAAACAACATGTTTTGATTATAGAGGAAGCCAGATTCGAACTGAATGTGTCTTTTAGAACCATTTTCCTCCAAAACCATAACGTAGCTACCAACACTTGCAGCCACTCGTGTCTTCAGCACTCTCCTGTGCTCTGAGCAAGGAGAGTCAGCATCGACTACGAGGAGTCGATGCAGATTCAAAGTAAGGCCAGCAAAGCTGAGCATCCCAGTTTAAAAGGGATTTTATTTTGTTTAAGGACTCCCATAAAGGAGATGTAAGTGTCCACCTGATGTTTCCAAGCCTCACAGTGCAAATGCTCCGTGTTTTTTGGTTGCTGCAGTGTGTGCAGTGTGTGTAGGCTCCCTGCTCCTCCATTGCTGAAGACAGATTTTATGAGGGCTGCTCGCTTACTCATAGGTTGCAATCCTGGATGAAAAACATTTAGGAGGGTGTCCCTAAAAGTGTGATAACTGTGATGTGTTTGTAGTATAGGAAGAGGATCTGTGTGCAAACTGTACATTGGTTTTCTCCACCAGCACTGCACCTTCATTTTGTCTTCCTCCTCCTTTCTCAAGGAGATTCTGCTAAAAATGTTGGTTAAATCTTACACCTGAAATAAAATGTTTTGTGGTATTTACAGATTTGAACCCCTTGCTGACTGTGGGCTGTTTCATCTTAGTAATGACACCCTCTACACAATCCTGTATTTTAAGCACACAACCATGAGCTGCTGTCTCCAGTTCAGGTTCCTCTGAATTCCTGGGCAAAACACCCCAGTAATCTGCCACCACTTGCCTTTTTTTTTTTCCCCAATGAAGTCCTAAGTTGTTATGTCCTAACTTGCACGGAACAATGCACAAAACACCCCATTCCTATTTCAATGTCTGAACAAAGTGTAGGATCTAAGTATTAAAGTATCTAGTAGTATTTACATGCTGTAAGTATTTATGGCATTATATAAGTATTTATAAGCATTAAATAAGAATTTAAGATGTATTAAAATCACTGTGAATTTATGTGCAAGATTTAATAGCAGCTTAACACCTCCTGCTGAGTTACCTTAAGTAAGGTAAATTTGCTCAAGTGGCAAAACAAGTGAAAATTCCCCAAAGATGAGCTCAATCTACTTTTTGTCCCTGCTGTAAAAGACTCTGGTTCCTCTCCATCTAGTTAGTGATTCTGTTAGAGCAGCTAAGGAGCTGTAAATTACCAGTAAATTATTTAAATGAGGGCATTTTAGATACTGCACTGATGGAAAAAGCAGTGTTATTTCACTTAGTGCTCTCTAGCTGTTCAGAAGCTGTAACTCAGAGCGGTTCAGTGCCGTTGGATTTGGGGGTTCTGAAGGTGTTGCTGCAGGTTGGACTGATGCCAGTGGTAGGTAGGGTGGTCAGTGGGTAGGAAAGGGGCTGCTGGGGTAAAATTCACTGCTGGGAGTTTGGCTGTGGTGGGCAGGAAAGGAGTTGGATATTCCTCTATGTAGCATTGTGTGACTGAGTTACCTGGGGAACTGGGAATCAGGCAAGGATGTGTGGGTGAAATGGAGGCTTTGGGCATTTCCCTGTTAATGGGAATGATGTCAGGATTCCACCCTTCGTGTTTGGTCCCAGAGGGTTGGTTGGATCTCTTGCTGGTGCCCAGGAAGGTCCCGGTGCTGTCACCAGGTCCGTCAGTGTGAGGAGGAGGTGTCCCCTGCCACCTCCCCGTGGCAGGGCCAGCCCAGGCGGGGGGGGCAGAGCAGCCCCCAGGGGCAGGAGTAAGGGCTGGCTCTGCAGAGCCCCCTCCTCCCCATTTCTCACTGTGCAGCAGAATAAAAAATCCCCGGCAAAGCCTGACTTTGGTTTTATCCCTGACCTGAGTGAGAGGGATAACATCTTTAACTCGGTGTGAGCTGGAGCGATGCAGGGGTCAGGAGTGTAACAGGCACTAAGGAACATTGTAAAAGAGAACCAAACCACCAGCACATGTCCTGTCCAAAAAGTAAATGTCAAAATGCTTTCTTGCAAACTTTAATAGAAGAGAAAGGAGCCTCCTGTTTGCAAAGGCAGAATCTGGCTGGGTATTTATAGAGGACTGGGGAACGGCTTCCAGAAAAGCTGTTTTTCCTTTATAGTCCTGTTCACCCCTGTAAAAGTACAGGTGGGGAGTGCTCTGCAAGTTTTCATTTTCCACTGGCAGGGTTTGAAATATCTACAAAATTATTGTTCATGTCCTAAAAGCTTGTGTTTCTGTTGAATTTATTCCTGAAAATTGCTGTCTAATGGAGCAAGAATTGATTATTCTTAACTGGATAATATGACAGCAAACAGATGGATCTTTCAAATAGGTTTCTGAAATAGAACTTAAAGACATAAACTTCAAAGTCCTTATCCTATACCTGGCTGGGAAAAATTCCTCCCAGTGACAGTGGCCCAAAAGCTATGAAAATTAGATAATTTAATGGCATTTCACCATAATTTGCCATTACAAGGATTGTATTTTTTAGGAAGAGAACACCCCCCTCCAACAAATCATTCAGAATAACATTTTAATTAGTATCTTTAAATAAAATCTTAATAAGTAGATTGATTGCAATAAGGATTCCAATGCAGGAATAATGTGTTGTTTTTGTTTCAATTTTGCTCCCAGTTCCAATTGCCTGATCAAAGAATTTGGGTAAGTTCATTGCTTATATTTTTGATTTAATCACTGTGAAATAAATTGCATAAGAAAAATATAATATGAAAGATAACTTACCACTCCATTACGGAGCATGCCACTCTTTCCTACAGGGTCTTGTAGCTGTAGCAGATAAATATGCTCTTATGTCAAATTGGCTTTATTTTTACGTACCTGATCCTGGTGGTTCTGTTTGGTGAAGGCAATGGGAGCTTTACCTGAGTGAGGGTTGCAAAATGCAGCCTTTGTTTATATGTGAATGAAATTGTTCCAAGCCGTTTCCTTCAGAGATTGCAGTGAAATTTTCAGGCTGAAACCTTGTTATATTGCAATAGTTAATAAATATTTAATCTGCATTAAAATACAGAACCTCAGAGGACTTAATGTTTCTCTCTCACTTGACTTTGGTGGGAGTTAGTCACTTTAATAGCTTTGAAATTTTGAGCCTAATTGCTCATTGCACTGCTTAAAGCAGAAATAAAACACCCATTTATTTGCCGTGTTTAGGTCAAATTCGTCCTCTGTGTGTGCTTACATCATCCTCCTTACACGAACAGGAATTGTGTTTTCAGCGTAGTATGGGATAAATTCAGGCTTTCTCTTCTGTTTTTATAAAACCTTGTTTTTAATACATCTAAATTGTTCATGAGAAGAAAAAAAAGAAGAACCACAGCAACTGCTTTTGCAGATGCAGCTCCAGTAGGGCCGAGTTCTGCTCTCTCACCGCTGGCTCCTCAGCTGCAGCTCCCAACCCATAAATACCTGCCCCAGATTTTCCCAACCTTTGGGCTTAGGAGGGGAGAGCTGGAGCCAGCGGCTGTGCCCGGGGTCCTGACTCCCTCCTGCCCATCGCTCTCGCTGCGACCTGGACTCGTTTCACCAGGCAAAGCCAAAATTCTGCAAAACGAGCTCTGGGATCTTCTCCTGCTCCTCCGCAGGCGCGTCCCCGCACGGGGCTGCTGCCAGGGCTCGGAGGTGCTGCCCCTGCAGACGGGCTCTGAGCCTGCCCTCTGCTCCCTGCCCTCCTTGGCACACCTCTAGAGAGGTGCTGGGCCTTTGCTCTGTGCACACACCTGGATTTTAATCCCACTTTCTGGCTTATGCAGCTGCAAAGATGCTCTGGGAGGCTGAGCTGGAAGGAGCTGAGCAGGCACCAAAGGACTGCTGTGAGCGCCCAGAGGTGCTGCAGGAGCTCAGCAAGTGGGAGGTGGGGTTGGATGCCAGACTTGGAGAGCACAGGAGGCGGTTCCCAAATATTTTCTCTGGGAAATTCTGCGTAGGACATGAAGAGGCTGTAGTAGGAATTGTGATTTGGCCCAGGCACCCTTAATCCTCTGCTCTCAGAAAAGTGGCTCTGCTTCAGCAGGTTTGGGAAGTTGAAAAACCCAGTGCAGTCTGTTTCTTCTGTCTGATTTCCTTGACTTTGGCTTGGTCCTCAAATTTCCATCGTCCTGCTCCTTTGTGAGTGTACGTCTCCTGGCCGTGCTCATGCTTCGAGCAGCTCCAGCAGAAATAGATGTTTAAAACATGAAGGGGCTGAGCAGGATGCTGATTCATGGATGAATCTCCATCTTGAGAGATTTGGCTATGTCACACATGCCTTTCCATCTCAATTCCCAGCTGCATGTGCCACATATTTCAAGATTATTTGAGATTGTTTTTCATTGTTTGTCAGGAGCCCTATGGTGCAAATCAATGGGCAACACCTTCTCTTGAATGGATCAGGATTAATTTGATCTATTTATCCCATTTTGCCCCCATCTGGAGAAGGTTGCTATAAAGAGGTTCTGTAATTATAGGCAGACATTATTTGCTTTATGAAGAACCATTGTAATAATTAAAACAATTTTACAAATAAATGAAAAGGAATTTGGTGAGTGCATTAACAAAGCTTTTATTTTACTGGGCTTATTTTTAGGACATGATCCATTCTGTTAACTGAGCTTAATCCCCACCAACTGCATTCGTACAAATCGAGTTATTCTGGAACCATACTGCAGACCAGCAGGAGTTCCTCGCTACTGCTTCATAAAGTTCAGCCACATGTGATGGGTCTCTTGAACGTGAATATAGCTCAGCCAAGTTCCAGGGCTGGATGTCCAAATACACACAGTTTCAAGGCAACGTGATTCACAAATTGCAGTTTTTAGAGGCAACATTGTAACTTCAGCTGGGGGAGGGAGAAATCCTGAGCTTCAGCAGTTGGATTTTGAAGAGTTCCCCAAATAACAGTAGTAAAAATAGAAAGCAAACACTTGAACAGTTTTTTTTCCCATGAGGTCTGGCCATAAAGTCAGTTGTTTTTGTGATAGTAGCAATGAAGGAGTCACGTTTGTAAAACATGAGGTCATGTAATTCATGACATTGTCTGCGAGATTATTTCATATCATCAGGTTATTCTTAAAAAGCAGCAACAGCAAACCTTTGCTTTATTTATGCCACTTTTTCTTGGGTTGGTTAATAAATTTTAAGACAAATGTTCAAGGCCCCTGCTGATGATATCTTGCCCGCTGAAATGTTTATAAATACTTGTTTTAGCCGATTATGGTAATGTCTGCATTTTTGAGTCGGAGCTGGGGAATTGTGACTGCACATTAGTTTGCGTCAGTCGGAGGTTAATAGCCTCTCAGGGAGGTGGGGGAAAGCTGCTTCCTTTTCCAGACATCTGGACACAGATAGAATCAACAACTCTTATATATGTAAATCAAAAGTTACTGTTCTATATAAAACACTGTCATTCACCGATGGCAGATTAGGAGTGCACGGGACTTGTCCGTAAGGCAATAGCTGCATGTAAAATATGTAACAGGATCTTCTCCCTCTCCTGCCTCCTCCCAGAGCTTTCTCTGTGGGCATGGCAATTACACTAATCCCATCCTCGGGGTCAAGCACTGCTTCCCCCCGTGCCCCATTCGGGGATCACCACTGCCCTTGGGGTGCAGAAATCCCTGGAAGCAGAGCTGGTGGCTTTAGCCACACACCTGCCTCCCTGGTGGTCCCAGGGACCATCCCTGGAGAGATGGGGTGACCATGAGCACCCTGCCAACCCCCCAGGACAGACACTCTCACCAACACCTCTTCCAGGAGTTTTGGGTGGATTGAGGACCAGTAGCATCTCCATGGCCAGCAGAGCTCCTGGGGAGGCAGCTCTGGCCTTGCCATCAGCAGTAACAGTGTTTGGCAGGAAGGAGAGCTACTTCGGTTGTGTTTCAGCTGGAACAGGGAGTTTCATTGTGGAAGAAGGAAAGTCCTCTCCTGGGTTAATATTTAGTCATAAAAAAATGAAGGGGAGAAAGGGTAAGAAGAGAATAGTGATTTTTACAATCATTAAAGGTTACCAGTGGGTCTGCCCTGGGGTGTCACTGGGCCCTGAACTGTGGCATCTGTCTGTACGTGCCATAGGAAGAAGGGGGATCAGGCAGAGAGTGGAATTTGTGACTGTTTGCTGCGAGTAGCCAAATCCAGAGCTGACTATGAAGATTTTGCAGAAAATTCAGAGAAAGCTGAGTCACCAGGATTAAAACAGCAATAAAAGTCAATGTCAGTAAACACCCAGTAACACCGAGGGGAAAGTGTGACTTTTAACTCCTGTCATTCAGGAAAAAGATCTTGAAGTTGGTAGTCTTATGAAAATATCACCTGAGTGCTTAGCAGAAAGGAATTGAAAACATCATTATGTTACACTGCCTTCAGGTCTTGAATATAGCTGAAGTTCCTCTTGAAAAGGCCATAGTAGAATTAGAAAAGACACAGAAAAGTGCAACAATGATGATCAGAGGTAGGGAACAGCTTCCATTCAAAAAGAGACTAAGTAGATTTTGATTTTTTCAGCTGGGAAAAAAATGCCTGAGGGAGCTGTGCCCCAGCTCTGTGAGCCCATGAATGGTGAGCAGAACCTGAATGAGGAATAGGTTATTCATTAGTGATAACAATAAAAAATAAAAAATAAAAAACCAAACCAAAAACCACAAAAAATATCAGGCAAAAGGCTTAAAAGGAACAAAAGCCATTATCTTTTCATATGCACCTAATTAAATAGGTGAACGCTCCTTGACAAAAATACAAATGAGTTTGAAAAGGTTTAGCCAAGTGAATGGGAGCAGCAGCCGCTGGATGTCCAATGTTGTAACTGAGATGCAGCCTCCAGTTAACAACGCTCTTGCACCTCCCTGTGCTGGTGTGTGACAGTGGGGAGATCTGTCCCTTGCCCACCCTCCTGTGTGTCCCCTGGAGCCACTGCTTGGCACTGGGTACCAGCTTCCCAAAGCTGTCCTCGCAGGTTTAGAATTCCCCCTTGATTTTGGTGTCCGAGTTAGTCCTCAGTGCAACCCCCCCAGATCTCATTCTGCTCAGCTGGTGTTTTGCAAGGAGACTGGTGGGCAGGGGCTGTCTGCCTGCACTGGAGGTGATGGACAGCACGTTGTGGATCAGGGCTGCTGGGTTTCATGGGCTGAAAAATGCCCCCGCAGCCCAGGAACTCATCTCACAATAGGGATTTGCATCCTGAAGGCTCTGAGCACCGACACACTCCAAGAAAATGCCCCAGTTTTGGTTCTTGGGAGCCCTACCTCCAGCAGATAGTACCAGCTATAATTATCCTGAGAGCAGCAGAGTGACAGTGCCCGGGATCAGCAGAGCCGTGGGGCCAGACACTTCCCATTGATGCTGCTGCAGTTCTTGAAAAACATAAATCATACCAGGTCACCTCATAAGTCAGGCTTAAAAAAAAAAAAAAAAGCAAAAACAGCAGAACAGCAAGCACAATAGTCATTCCTATGGTGAGAAACATATTTTTAGAAAGCGAGTAATACTTTAAAATAATTGGAAGTGCTCGTGTTTCCTCTGGATGAGGGATTTAAGATTAGGTGCTGATTTCATACCTATTTTGGGACTGATGTAATCCTGGAGGCAGTGTTGGAGGTAGGGCTGATCTGCATCGCTGTGCATTAAACAAGGGTCTGTCTCAGTTTCTACTCTGCAAAATCCTGGAAATACAAAGTAAAAAAAAAAATCAGCATGACTAAGCCATTTTAAATGTAAAGGGGAGAATAGTTGCTTTAATATATTACTAGTGGGGACCATGTGCATGAGAAATTGTGATCCAAAAATGATTTAAACCCACTAGATAATGAAATGGACTTGAATATTAAATATACATAAATAAAACATTTATTATACTTCTCAGTACCCTTATTATTCTTCACCATAAATATGTGATATCATAACCCATGCACTGTCTTGTCATTGCTAATCAGCCCGAAGGCCAGAGGGCATTTTTCATTCAAACCATTTATTTTCAGCAGTTGTAAAATAGATGAGTGAATTTTTGTGGGGTACAATTAGAAGGAATTAAAGACAGTGGGACAACTGTTTTAAAAGCTTTAAGAATCAATTTCAACTAAAGGAGAAGATGAAGTCGTACAAAAAGAAATATATGGTAATGTTGAGGTGTATGGGTTGATAATGACATCTCAGTGCCGAGATAGAATTACCTCCTCTCCCAGCAGCATCATCATTACATATCTCATGCCTGTGATCAGTACACGTCAAAATCCTTCATATTGACAAATGTGCTGTCCACTTGCATCTGCGGAGAATGTTTTAGCAGCTGAGTGATTATGAATCAAACCCCAGAGCTTACAGCCCTTACTGCCTCGCAATGCTTTCACATTTGTTGCCTGACAAGTAAATGTATCTTGACTTCCCTCTGAGATTTTTTATTTTTTTCCACCGTGTTTGATGAAAGACATTTGGCAAATTGGCAGTGGTACCCTGTACGTTGCAATTTGTACTCAGCATTAGGAATCTGAGCATGAAATGAGAGGGCAGGCTACAGGCTAAAGGGAAAAAACAAGCTAGCCCAAAGGCAGAGCTAACCAGCATGGAAATAGTCATTCCAGGAGACAACCGTGTCATTCTGCCAATGAAAATAAATAAAACTGCAAAAATGCCCAGTTCTTCCAATTAAAATTTCAGTTTTCCAACAATAAGAGCAACTTTTTAGCAGTCTGTGGAGGTGTTCCAGCTGAGAAGGGTTCAGCATCTTGTCTTTCATATAATTTCCTTCTTCGTTAGAAGCAAGATCTTGCACAGGGCCCATGCTGTGGGTTTTGTGCTCTGTAGGTGAGAGCTTGGCTTTATTTTCTTTCATTTGTTTGTGGTGTTATGGAGAGGTGGATGGTTATTCTCACCTGTCAGTAGGCTCAGCAGCATTCTTGAACTCTTCAAGTGGCAGTGTTTGAGGTTTTGGAGGAGCTTTTCTTGGTTTGTTCCAGACACCTTAAAGGAAGCTGTTCTCCAGAAATTACTTAATCCCCACTCCCTGCAAATTACAGACAGCTAATCAAGAGTGGAAACATCCCAAAGCGCCAAGGATTTACAACTAAAAGTAGAGCAGGAATATTAAGAAGTAGAAAAATAGGATAGACAACTAACAGGCAATGTGAATAGAGAGCACCAAACCCAGCAAAGCTTCATTTCTTCTGTGTTTATCTAATGGTCTTTGGCTGTGATGGGCTAGAACACTGGACTGGATGGTTGGATGTGGCTGGGACATTGATGGAGCCTCTTTGGAACTGGATTGTTGCAGCCCTTGGTTGAGCTAGAGTGTTCATAAGGTTTCCTCTGTGATATGTGTCCTCTGCAAGTCCTTAAAAAAAAAGAAAAAAAAGAGTAGGCATTCAGTTATTATTTCCGTTCATTTGGTAAAAAACATTCAATGATTTCTGTAGATGGGATGCATAGACTTGTAGGCACACCACCACAGAGCATGACTGCAAAACCTGGGATTATGTAGAAGCTGGGGCTTAAAAATAAGAAGAAATGAACACTGGTTGATTATTACCCTCATGCCCCATAATTTTCAAGACTGCAGCTCTACATTGGCTTTGTTCCCTTTTTTTCTTTCACTTACCAGTAGATGCTGTATTTTGGGCTCCCGGCAGGGGCGGAAAGCCGAGGGGATGTTGACCTTGGTGGGCTCTGTGCTCTTGATGCCTTATCCCTGTTCTTAAAATCAGAGCAGAACACAGTTAGAAGGGAAAANCACTGTCTGAAGCCTCCAAGATGTTCAGTCTCCTAACTCAACAAAACATCAACTCTAGGAACGTAGTCTAAAAAGAAACACCAAGAATACAAAAGGCCACGAAGACATACAAAAGAGGTACGAAAGAAAAGGCAAAAAAACCATTATGGCCCCGCTCTCTCCCGCTGCAGGTGTCAGCCATAGAGAACATGGCCGAGAAGCTGGAGAGCTTCAGCGCCCTGAAGCCGGAGGCCAGCGAGCTGCTGCCGTCGGTGCCGTCCATGTTCAGCTTCCGCGCGCCGCCCAGCGCCCTCCCCGAGACGCTGCTGCGCAAGGGCAAGGAGCGCTACACCTGCAGGTACCACCGGGGCCACCAGCTGCCCTGCCCGCGCACCCCACGGGCACCACAGGCGCTTTTAATGCCTCTCCGTGCCCAACGTGAAAGCGTTTCCCTTTGGGGTTCCTCTTTATTAAATTATCGGCGTTACGAAACAAAGAGCTCTCCCCGTATCGCTGCGGTTTGATGAATGAGGTGGGGACTGTTATGTAAACAATTCTTTTTTTTCCCCGCATTTTCTCATCGCTTTCATATATAAAAGTGGGCTTTCATTATTGATTTTTTTTGATCATAAGCTACAGATGTGTTTTCTCGCGGGCTTCTGGTTTTAATATCCAAAGGGATCGGTGATAAAATACATGACTTATTAGGACTTGTGTGTACGGACTTAAAAAAAACCCCACAATGAAGATAGTCATTGAATGTGCACCCAAAATGAATGGGAGCTTTGTCAAGGAGAGTGGAATTAGCTGTGTGGGTATTTTGAAGGCTTATACATCACGTTGTGAAAAAATAAATGGGATGTTAAAAGTGAAGGGATGCAATCTTCAAAGTCATCACATGGAGCAGCCACCACCCTCATTCACTTAAGAGAGCACTGTTTGTGCTCTGCCCCCATGCAAAAACGGGCTCAATGGCCTTAACAGAATGGCCCAGTTATAAATTTAATATTAATATGTTACTTGAACGAAGGGGGAGAACTCACAATAATTTTTTTTGCCATTATTTTTACTGTGACATATTATCGAGTTTGGAGAATGGTTTTTAAATTGCACTGTTTAGGTCTCTATATCATCTCCAGAATGTGCAGGCGTTTGACACTGGCATATCGGTTTATCTGATCTTTTTGAAAACATGTCACCTTCTTTCAAGATGTGTTGTTATAGAAACATACCTTGATGGATTAGGTCTTTGAGTCTTGTCTGCTCTGATCCTATTCAGTGCACAGAACAGTGTCACATTTGCTGACACGTAGAATTGGTTGAAAGGTTTGAAATTTGCTTACACGGAGGCAGAAATCCAAGGCTTTAATAACAGATGCTCTTGATTCCAAATCTGAATGAGGCTGATAATCACCCAGTGGGCTTAGAACCTCGGGGTGATCTTCAAAACTGGTTTTTCATACATTCCTTTCTTATGCACAAGCAAAGCTAGTTGGTGCCAGCAGTTCCAGTCCCACTCTCGTGTGTGTGTCGATCCCTTACATTGGCTGAATGCTTTTGTTGAGATGTTGTTGCACCAAAGCAATGCCAGTAGGACATTATAGTGATGATTCCATTTGGGCTCTGCAACCAGGGCAGCTCGAATTGGGACAAATATGCTGAAGGTTGTGTTGTCTTATCAAACGTTTTCTTATCACAGATACTGTGGCAAGATTTTCCCGAGATCTGCAAACCTGACCCGTCACCTGAGGACGCACACTGGAGAGCAGCCCTATAGGTACCACGCCCCTCACCCCCGTCTGTGCTGTGGTCAAGCTTTAGGGTCCCTTCCAATGCAGACATTTTCTGTGATTCTGTGAATAAAGCCAGGGAATTCAACACCCTTGCTAGACCAGCTCCAGCCCTTCCTCCTTAGCTTTGGACCCACCAGTGCATTTTGGTCTCAGAATTTTGTGCATTCAGTGCTGCTCCTCACTGTTGAAGCTGCAGAAAGGGGGAAGGTTTTGGTCTTAGTGAAATTCTTTTGGCTGAGGCATCTTCCCAGCACTATCCCCAAGTCCTGCCTTTGCTGGCAGGGTGGCTGGTGCTGCTGAACCAATGTGATTGAAGTGATGTTCAGTAGGGCTCGTGGATGTATTTTCCCTTGCAAAAATGTTTTTTTCTTGGAGTTCTGCGCTGTTATTTGCAGCCTAAAATTGGGTGATTTGTCAGTCATCTGATTTCTGAAAGGTCCTGGTTGCAAAGGCATTACTGTATTTACTTGTTTCCTGCCTAATCTGGATCCTTTCTGAGGTCTGCTTAACCAAAACCCATGTGGGTGTACTCTCCTGTTGATAAGAATATGTGTGTGATACTGAATCCAGGACAGTCACATGCAGAAATGTGTATAAAGCTTCACCTTATTGAAAATGAAAGGCTAATTTAAACTGGAAAGAGGCCAGTTCATGTTCCAGTAAAAGAAATGCACAGATTTCTGCACTTTATGAGCTGTAAAGAGCAGAGTAAGCTCATTGTTTGTGAGGAAACAAAAGGTTTTTTGCATCTAGTCTCTTTGGGAAATGAGATTCACATCTAATTTTATTGAAGGAAGGTCTTGATGCATGTTATACCCATCCACTGCATAAAAGCCACAAGCAATTAGTAGCATAATGGGCGATTTCAGCACTAAAAAAAATTTGACATCATTGACAAGCGTAAGAGAGGCACGGGAGAAGTAAAAGATTGAAAAACTGAAGTGGTGAAGACTCTTGGCTAGTTGCCAGCCAGAGAATTTGGAATAGTTATAGTATGACTTAGTAATGGCTTAAAGAGCAATACAGTAAAGGCTTTAGGGACTCCAAATCGCTACAGAGTATGAAAATTGATGCCTCTGGTACCAGAGTGATAGACTAAACTACTCACATTGGCACAGTATTAAAGGTTGGGATTGTTTATTGCTGGTTTTTGCAAGATAACCAAATTTCCTCTGGGATTAGCAATCAAGCAAGCTAATTCCTCAAGAAAAGATTTAATCACACAGTATAATTTAGAATAGGAAAAGAAATAGCCCTTTTTACCTTATTTGAGCATTAGAAGAGATCTGTTTCATGTTTTTTCCAAAAGTGTTTAATTGTATTGTATTGGCAGCACATGAAACAATAGAGTTATTGCTCTACTGTTTTCAAACTTCCCAACTTTGCATGCAACAGTTTTAAAAACATGGGACTCAATTACCATAGCTAATTTGATGCCATTAGCTCAGAAATATTATGCTTATTCCCAGAGGCAGTATTTAAAATATAAAGTCTAATGTGAATTAAAGCTGAAAACCCCACCACAGAAGTTATGTCTCCATTCCAAGAGCACAGCTCTCCAGTTAGTCAGCCAAAATTTGTCTTTATGTCAGGGAGGATTGTGCCTCAGTAGGGAACAAGGAACTGTGGTTGGGTGCTGAGACTGAGCCCAGAAGGCTCTTCATGTATCATAGGACAAATCTTACACATCCAGCTACTAACAAACTCTTTCCTACCCACTTGTTTGTTTTTTTTTAGATGCAAATACTGTGACAGATCCTTTAGCATATCCTCTAACCTGCAGAGACATGTGCGTAACATCCACAATAAAGAGAAGCCATTCAAGTGTCACTTGTGTGACAGGTGTTTTGGCCAACAAACCAATCTTGACAGACATCTAAAAAAGCACGAGAACGGGAACATGTCTGGTATGTTTGTCTTTTCCCTCCTGTCTTTCCCCTCCCCAGCCTGCCCCACGTCCCCTGGGCAGGGCTGCCCATTCCCTGTCAGCGCTGCCGAGAGTCCACAGGCACTCGCTGCTCCGACGGGTGGGGGGTTGCAAAATGTGTAAGTGCCTAAGCTCTGCTGACATTTAAAGTGCTTTGAAAATCCCAGCATAAACTCTCCCCTTGTATAACTTAAGACCACTGGAAGATGTCTTTTCTTTTGGTTTTAATTTAGCCAACCCATAGCGTTTCGAGAACAGACTGGGAAAATTGGTTTAATCCCATCTCCGCAATCACTTGGCTCTCAATAGGACTCCTAGATTTAGAGTCTCAGGGGGTACTCTAAAAGATTTTCCTGGCACCTTCTGAAATATTCCCACTGCCAGGAGCTGAAAAGTGCTGGCTGTTATGGAGCTAATGGTGCCTCTCAAACCCCAAAGAAAATTGGTCACCACACAGCAGCAGCACAAGCAGTGGCAGGAGGGGATGGCACTGGGCTGGTCTGGGTATCTTTATTTAATGAAAACCCTCTCTGCAGTCCTTTCATTCTGCATTTTGCCTCACTGGAAATAACCAGGAGCGTGCAGTGAATGCAGAGCTGTCCCTTCCCCAGCACTCAGAGAAAGGCGTCTGACACTGATTTATTAACTCGGTGTTAATAAACCTGGGTGATTATGTCAATGGCTACTCCATATTTTGAATAAATCTGCATAATTAATAACCAAAAATTAAGTTCTATTTGCTCAGTTCAGCCATTGGTTTAAGAAAGACAGTTATCAATGGACAGTCTTGGAATCAAAGGGAACAAGAGGGAGATGTTGAAATAGAGACATGGCAAAAGTGATGATAAACCATGAAAAGGGCACCCAGCATGCAATCTGTTGTTTTTCCTGGAAATCACCTTTGCCTGTGAATAATTACTAATTATTGGTTTTATGGCCAAAAGCTGATGGTTCACACTGACCAATTTTTCTGGATTTCACCCATTTTAACCAGAGTTTCAATTTAATTTTGATTTAAATAGTTAAACATAGAAAATGTAAAGAAGCAGCAACAGATGTCATATGTTTTGCTTTAAGGTACTGCAACATCTTCACCTCACTCAGAACTGGAAAGCACAGGGGCAATCCTAGATGACAAGGAAGACTCTTACTTCACAGAAATTAGGAATTTTATTGGAAACAGCAACCACAACAATCAATCCCCCCGAAACTCAGAGGAGAGGTGAGTTATGTCTGATCTGCCTTCAGAAGGTGCCCACTGCTCCTTTTCCAGGTCTGCAGACCTGATTGTTCACTTTGGATGATGTCTGGAGCCAGAGTTATTTTAGAATCTGGTTGCTTCAGTGGCCACCTTGGTATCTTAGGAATAGAAATGTGCTGATTCCCTCCCCACTGGGTATGAAGATGTTCCAAGTGGCAGATGCTGGACAAGAGATTCCATCTGAGAACACATTTCTCCTTGTATCTGGAGCTCTCACTTTCAGGTTCCCACTGTTGATTTAAGTCTGCTGAAAAATTCCTTCTCTGCATTCACGGCAGAGCAGGTGAATTCTACATCCTGTGGCTAAATGTATGGAGCCTTAGGATTTAAGTGCAATTTAAATGTGTAATTAATAAAGTAGACCAAGCTAAATTCTTGGACCAAATGAAAGATTGTAGCTGAAAGTCCTTTCCCGTAAGTAACTCAATCCCAAAAAGATGCTGAGTAGCCAAAAGCCCGCGAGGCTGCGGGTGGGCGTTGGGAGTCCACAGTGCTGCAGCGTGTGAGAGAGCTCTTTCTACTAAGATTTATTAAGTATATGGGTGTTTGAATTCTTCTGAACCAACAGAAGAGAGACCACTTCTAAATATTTTCAGTTAATAAAAGTACAGCTAAGCAGAAAAGGCTGTGGGATGGAGCCCCACATATTTCTTTGTGATTGGTTTTGCATTATGCATTATTTTCCCTTTTGAATTGGCATTACATTATCAACATCAAAAAAATTCTTACTGCTGGTGACAAACTTTGCTGTCTCCTCAATTTCTAGATGCCTTTGTGAAGGGATAAAAAGGGTGGACAAAACACAATTTCCACAAAAGTATTGGATTAAGTGATTACATGCATATTCAAATTTCATTCCATCTTGATTGGCAGTGAGGGCTTGGGATTTTTTCCTTGCACATCTGGTCTCAACATGTCTTCCAACAGGAAGTCAGCAAAGTGGAAAGGTTGCTGGGTTGTGCAGTGTTTCCTTTCTAAATTTGGCACTTCAGACTGCTCTTGACGGATATTTTATCCCTGGCAAATTGCTGCATTTGAAAGCATAATTAGAGAATCTGTTTTCTTAATCACATGGCTTTTGTTACTTTGGTTGTAGTCCATCTCCCTTTCATTTCTAGCAGCCTCAATTGAGCATAACAAGCAAGTTGGCAGCCCAAACTGCGCTCAACAATTTCTTATTTCTGCCTATTTAAATAAAAGATGATAAAGAGATATTTCTCTGATGATCTTAGAGGGAGGTGGCTGCTTCAGCTCTCCCTGTTCTGCACAACCTCAGATTTTTTGATCCTGTTCTGAAGACAGACCGTTCCCTAGAGCATTTTTTTCTATGCAATACTAAACTCATGGCAGTCAGCTGGAATTTGCTTGGAAAATAGATGAAACTCTAATATGTTTAGGAAAACGATGCTATTATTGTGGCAGAAACCAGCTTTGCTCCTCAGAAACTCCATCTGTTACAGCAGAAAGTCAAATGTTAAATACCAACAAGGCTGTGAGGGCTCATCTTATCTTGCTCCAACATTGGGTATACCCCATATTGTCCCACACAGTTTGAAGCACACGGAGTCTAAAGCGAACTGCGTGCGGACAATGAGGTTTCCTTTTTTATAACTGTATTCCTGGAAGAGTTAAGGACCTTTTGCACAATGAGAACAATAGATGAATCAAGGCCTCTGTGCTGCATGACGTGGTGGGGGCAGATACAGTGGTAGCATGAATTTTGGGGGGGCCCCACTGGGTGCTGCTCATTCACATCACTGTGTCTCTGGCTGGGCGTTCGTTGGCGCCGCGGTGCCGAATTTCTTCAGTTCTCATTTGATGTGATGGACACAATGCAGCTCCAGATGCTCTGAATCCTGCAGGGTTGAGACCATTACCAAACGAGCCCCTACTTCAGCCTGGGTATTATGTCCTTGATAAAAATCCCGTAGGAAGCAGTTAAGAGAAGTCATTGTCTGAGAGCAAAGGGCAGCGTAATAACAGCGCGTAGACCAAATGGTTTTCCATGTGTGTATTGCTGTAATTACTCATTTAATAAGAATAAATGCACTTAAATTGCCATATGACCTTTCTTTTCATTGCTTTTTACCCTTCAAATCAGTCAATAACCCAGTTCAGCACGGAGGTAATATTGCAGACCACTCTTCAGGTCTCCAGCTGAAGTCCCTTAGGTTCCCATGTATGAAATCCATACAGTCAGTGAAGCAATATGTCTTCCAAAGGGGTGGTAGTGTGCTAAATTAATTATGCGTATGATTTTGACTTTAAAACTCTGAATGCAATATTGGATGTCATTTTTTTTTTTAAATGCCAGATCCGATTTTCAGAGTTTCTTGGCCCCTACAGCTTCTGTTAAAAGGCAGTGAGTTGTTTTGCCCAGACTACATGTATGATTGGAAACTTGAGATGAAATAATGCATGAGAAAATTTGGAATGGTTATCTGAACATGCCTCTGTTAGAACAGTAGTTTTAGCAGGATAACAGAAAAATCCCGTGTTGATGGTGCTGTAATGTCCTGCTGATTTCTGAGAATTTTCTCCAGTGCTGCCTGAATGTCTGAAGCTAAGCAAGATATAAAATATAGAAATCACTTTATTCTGCTGGGACAGATGCTGTTCAGATCTGTCTCCAAGAGTCTGCCGATGAGGAGCTTTCATATCTGATTTGCGTTTATAGCTTGGGTTTGTTTTGGTACTTTCAGAATGAATGGCAGCCACTTTAAGGATGAAAAAGCCATGGTAGCCAGCCAGAACTCGGATCTGTTGGATGACGAGGAGGCAGAAGATGAAGTAATGATGGATGAAGAAGATGAAGAGAGCGAAATGGCAGGGAAAGCAGTCAAAGAGCCCGTGACAAGTGACATGCACGAGGGCACTCCCGAGGAGGATTATGAGGAAACGAGTACTTTGGACATGAACTGCAAAGCTTCCCCTGGCAGGTTGGTTCCTTCCGAGCATTGGTGTGCCCGACAGGCGGAATAAAAACAATAAACCATACAAGAGTGCCAGCACCAAACCGGTGCCGTGGGAACCGGTCCGGAGCAGCCGCTTCCCACTTACAATGGCAACGTGCCGCGGTGTTCGGGTCAACACCAGCCCTGCTTTCAGCCTCTTCGTGCAGTCTGGAGCCCTTGATAGGAAAATTGACTGTGCTTGGGGAGCTATTGTGAGGTTCTGGGTGAGACAGGAAGCAGGGTGAGACAGTTCCATGGGAGAGACGTTATCTGCTCTGTGAACCGTCCTGGATCTCTCATAATGGCCTGTGGGGACACCACGAGAGAGACAAGCTCTCCCTCCCCCACTCAACTGCCCTTTCTTTAGAACAGAAAAGGGAAAAAGGGAATTCCTTTTCTTTCAGGATCACCATTCCTTAAGGCAAGGTGGTTTATGAATGTGAAAAAGGGGGAAATTGCTCCGATGTGTACATCTGAGAAGACGAGGGAACGCAGAGAGGAACATTCAATTGACATTAAAACCTCCTTGGTGTTTTTGTAGGTATAAAGAAGAGGAGTATAATAAGAGTGGACTTTCGGCTTTGGACCACATAAGGCACTTCACAGATAGCCTCAAAATGAGGAAAATGGATGAAAATCAATACAGTGAAGCTGAATTGGCAGCTTTCAATGCTTCCCAGCTGCCAGAGGACCTCAAGCAACCATTGTACAGGAAATCCAAATCCCAGGTAAAAGCTTAAATCGATTAAAATGTTATTGTCACCAAATACTCACAGGATTAAGCTCTAAGTGTGTGGCAGGCAGGATTGTTCCAGCTTTGTCAGACAGGGCTGTGCTCCATGTCCATAAACCTCAGCATGATCTGCATCTCACTGCATATCAGAGACATGATAGGGTGCTCTGGTCCCTGAGAATGGAGGATTTCCATACTTTTTTCTTACTTTTTTGCTATTTTTGCTCTGCCTGCTGCCCCCAGAAATGCCATGGTAAGAACTAGTCCCACTCTGCTGACACTGAAGCTGTGGAGCTCAGCTGCAGCCTCACAGGGATGTGACTTGATCTTCTGGCTAGCTTGCCTTTTCGGTATTTTTTTATAGCCTGTTGGATGGTACCACCTCTAGGTCCTCAGCATATTTTACAAACAGCAGTAACTGAAATGGTATCCTTGTGCTATTTCTTGCCATTTTCTAAACATTGATTAATTAAAATGGGGTTTTTTTAGCCCCTTTGAAAGATTCCTGTTTTAAAAACTGCAGAATATGCACGTAGGAAAGGTCAGCAAAGGAGACTGTTATATTTGGTGAAATACAGGACGAGACAAGGGATAATGTGATTCCTCAGCCTCTTGAAAACAGCCTCCTGTGCCAAGAATCTGAAGGCAAAGGAGACTTTGGGACCTTGTCTACTATCAAAGGTTTCTCTGAGCTTTGTGAAACCAGATGAAAGCAGAAATTATTATTACTATTAGTGAGTCAAAAGTGTCAGTGAAAGGGTTGACAGTGGTTTTACCTAAAGCATTTTGTTGGGGTTTTTTTTAACTAAGTTGAGACCAGTGGCTGTAGCCTGACTGCTGCCCTGACCACGCCGGGGTGGTGCGGGTCCAAGCTCAGATCCCCGCCGCGGGAGTGTGACCCCTTTGTCCTTCTTCTGTCCCCGTGCAGGCCTATGCCATGATGCTCTCTCTCTCCGACAAGGACTCCCTTCATCCTGCATCCCACAGTTCTCCCAACATGTGGCACAGTATGGCGAGAGCCGCCGCGGAATCCAGCGCCATCCAGTCCATCAGTCACGTATGACAGGGCGGAGTCTGACCGAGGATGGGACCAAGTCCAAACCAGTAGCATGGCTCTTTCATATGTGACTATTTAAAAGACTGCTGAGCAGAATGCCTTATAAATCTGCAGGGTCACTCATTTAAAGTCCGGTGACCTTAAACTGAATAATTTTAAAAAAGAAAGAAACTATTTATTCTCGATATTTTGTTTTGCACAGCAAAGGCAGCTGCTGACTTCTGGAGGATCAATGCGACTTTAAAAAAAAAAAAAAAAAAAAGGTTTCGGTGGATTATGTAAACGGGGCTGGGAAAAAGTGTCTTCCAGTTCACCCGGCTTTGAGGGGCAGGGGCAGAAGGGTTAAGACTGCATTGATACACACATGGGCACTCCTTTAAAGTAGGAACTGAATTGATTTTCTTTTTGTATAAGATAGTTTGACACAGGATTGGGAACAGTTGCTTTTATGTACAAATCTCTTCATTAAAGCTTTATGCATTTTAGCCCTTCAAAGAAAGAAAATAGTTCTATCAAATGCACACTATCCATCGTAAATGTAGAATGAAGTAACAGGGAATATTTTGTTCTCTCCGTAATTCTTTTGCCTTCTCAACTGCATTGTTTAAAAAAAAGGAAAAACAAGGAGAAAAATATGACAGAAAAAGAAAGAACTCTGAGGAACAATACATAAGAGGCTTGTGTATATTGTAAACTATGAATGTTCACTACTCCAAGAAGCTAAATCATCCAGATAATTCCGTGAAAGCACCGCATTCATCGACAACACCACTAGTTCGAATCATTGTAAGGAGATTTTTGATTTTCGACAATCATGTCACTATTTTGTTGTATTGTTTCCTTTCCCCCTACCCTCTTAATTTCTCCTTTGTGTTGTGTGTACCATGTATTTATTTGTTGGCAAACGATTGTTTGTTGATTACAATAGCACTGTTCCTGTAACAAACAGCACTGCTCCAGTCCCCCACTGCGTTACGATGTAAGGCACCCGTGTACTTCCAAAAAAGTGAGGTGAACTGATCTGTGTATATGGGAGTGCAAAACAGTGTTTGAAATTTTCTTACATTCCTCTTTTATTTTATTTTTTTGCCTTTTAATGAACTAAATAACTAATAGATGCGACTTAGTTTTGTTCTGTTTGTTTTTTTTTTTGTAATACAGTAAATTGATTCGATTGTATAAACAGTTATAATTTCTTCATGAAAGCATGATTCTTCTGATTAAAAAAACTGTACCCAATATTTTATGCTGGTTGTCTGCGAGCTTGTGTGATGTTATGTTCATGTTAATCCTATTTGTAAGATGAAGTGTTCCAAATTTATGTTTTAAAAAAATAAATAAATAACGGAAGGTATTCAGTTATTTTTGGGGGTTTTTTTGGCCTTTAGTGAGGGACCAGATTTATTTTTCCTTTTGTTTATAATCTCATTTTGAAATAATCGGCAAGTTGAGGTACTTTCTTTAAATGCTTTGTACAATGTAACTGTTACGCATTTCAGTACATTACTATGGGAGGATCAACTTTAAAAAAATAATAAAGGACTACAAAACTGAAGGGATCTATTTCCTTTTTGTCTTGGTTTTGTCTGAGTTGGGGCAAAAAAGGCACATTTCCGCTGCAGTCTGGGGAGCAAAGATGGATCTGTGGGGTCGTGAGGGCAGCCAGGGGATGGGGCACTGGGAGGTGTCTTGGACTTGGCCATGAAATGTGGGACACGAGCCAGAGCCTCTCAATAGACCGACTGTTGGAGGGGTTTAGTTAAGTCCTTTAAGTTTCAAAACACTGCCTTGGAAAAGAGGGATATTTAGGTCACTTCACAGAAGAGGTTGGTGCAGTGTCACCTTCAAAGGCACTTGTGGAGCTCTGAGTTTGAGCTTTGCCTGCCTGCTGCTCGTGGGGATGACGTTGGGAAGCAGTGGCTTGGCTGGTGCTTAGTGAAATATTCACTCACCAGTGATCAAAATCCATGGCTGAGGAGCTAAATGAGCCTCCAGCTGCATAAAATGAGCCTTTTAGAGTCTAAAAGGGGGGAAGAAAAGGAGAGCATTTTAGTTTGTGTTTGTTGTAACTGTCCAGCATATTTGGGGAATGGTCCTTTGTCCTCCTCTTGAACATCAATGGTGGTGATAATCCAGGTCCTTTTTGTTCGCTTCAGAGGTCGCAGACTGTCTGACTGATAAGAATCCATCCCCTGTTGGATAAAGAAGAGGGTTTAGTGTCACAGTTTGCACAGTTAGCTGTTGGTGTATCTCTTATAATATAATAGTGACTACAGACCTGAATACTTTTCCTTCTCATGGCTTGTCTTAAACGGAAGTTTTCAATTTCATGAGAAAAACTGTCAGCAGCAGTAACCTTGTGAAAAAAAGAAAAGTGGTTGTGACAAGTTTGAGTCACTAGAAACCCTCGATGTGTTGTCTAGGAAGAATTTGCCTTCACAGAAACATACTGGTCCAGTTTTGACAGTATTGTATTGAATTGTATCTAACCCTTAACTCCACAAATATCATCACAAATATCATCCATCTCATTCCAAATGAATGCCATGAGAGCTGTGAGACCAATTCCTCTGGTCAGATGATGCCAGACCCTATAAAAACACTGTGCTCCACGTTTCCATGTGTCTACCAGTCCATGGTATCATCTCTCTGGCTTTTCTTAAATCAACTATCTCAGTTTTTTAAATATTCACCCCTCTGTCTTTGTGTCCAGTGCTCTTCTAGAAGTTGTCTGGTATTGACAGGACATAAACTGACTTTTTCAAAAAAGAGTTAAGTCTGGGGAGTATTTCAGAGTCTCAGAGGCTCTGTGGTGTGACTTGAAGTGTTCCAAACAGAGCTGCTTTACCAGAAGGTGATCACTGGCACAAAATCTCTAGCTCAGATGAGTAAAATGAATTACTGAGAATGGTGACTACTCCCAAACTGGCACAACTTGCCTTTTTATAAATGCACACTTCTTTCCCTGCCTCAAATACTGCTTTTTACTGAAAATCTTTCACCTCAAAGGACAGTGCTCAAATTACACCACTGCCATTAGCTTGGACACTTTTCTCCTACTTCTCAACAGTTTCCTTGAAAATCTTGGGGTTTGTGACTCATTCTATCAAATGTTTCCAAAAATGGAACAGATCTCTGCCTGCCCAGACTCAGGCAAAGGCCCTTTACCCAGTGACATTATTCTGAAGAACGAAAACACTTGTAAAATTGTCATGGCTATAAACCTGCTGAGCAATGAATGGGGTTCACCAGTAATTCCTTGGAACTGTAAAGCTGTTTATATCCAGGGAAAAGCTCTGTGATGCAGCAAGCAAGGCTGCAACTCAGCACTTGTAAGTTGTCTTTGTTGGGTTTGCTTCAGGTTCCGCCCTGCTGGAGCCCCCAAACAAGCTGTTTTCCCCTTTTCTACGTGCAATCACTTTTAGTAATTTTGGAAGATTTAACTGGGTATTTTCTGGCTTCCCCAGCCCTCGTGTGCACCTGCACAGCCATGGATCAGGGTAGAGCTGTCTCCATTCCAGCCAGGGGCACTGCTGGAAAGGAACAACCCGGCACAGGACCCTGAATCCCACAGAAACACTCATGGAAATGCCTCTGAATTCCTGGGGGGATGATGATGAGCGTGGCAGGGTCACCACCAGGCACCAGCCAGGTGTGAGCACTCTGGTAACCCCAGCAGGACGAGCAGAGGGTCCCCACCCCTGGAAAGCCCTTCCCAAAAACCCGAGCCCAGGAGCCGCCTGTTTCGGAGGCACCGTGCAGGGACAAACAGACTCACACAGTGGCTAAGGTGGGAAGGGACCACTGGAGATCATCTGGTCCAGCCTCTCTTCTCCAGCAGCTCCTCTAAAGCACATTACCCAGGACTGTGTCCACATGGACTCTGAGTGTCTCCAGGGAAGGAGACTCCATCACCTCTTCAGGCAGCTTGTTCCAGGGCCCAGCCACCCACGGAGTGAAATTTTCCTCACGTTCAGGTGGAATCTCTGTTGCCATCTCCTGCCCGTTGCCTCTCATCCTCCTGCTCAGCACCCCGAGGAGATCCTGGCTCCATCCTCCTGCCATGCCCCCCGTGCAGCTGGACCCCCAGCCCAGATCCCAGCCCACACCCACCTGCAGGAGCAGCAGGATGATGAGCAGCTCCAAGGGGTGCAGAGGGACCATGGGGGACCTGGGAAGATCCCGCTGTGGGAGGTGGGAGCATCCTGGTGCAGCAGAGCTGGGTCTGTGGAACATTGTGTGGTGGCTCCCTGCAGCCCAGGGCTTTTCCACCAGCATTTCCACCAGAGTCCAACCCTAGAAGACCACGGCTATTTCCACCTCATCAGACAAAGTGAAAAAACTGAACTGGTGTTTCTGTCAAACTGAACTGACTCCAAGCAAAGCTCGGTCCTCCCGTGGTGTTGGGTCCCTTCAGTCAGTCTGCACCTGCCACCTCCACACACAGTAAATGGGCTATGGCTGCAATTTTATTGCTGTTTTACAGCTAACAGTAAACACGTGTCTTGATTAACAGTTCCTTGGAAATGCCATTCCCTACTCAATTCACCGTTGTTTGCTAATAATAAACACACAACTTTACTTTCAATAGGAGCTGGGTTTATCCGGGTTTTTGCCCAGGAGAACTGTTTCTCTATGATTTGACTTTGAAATGAGAGCAAGTTCTGTCAAAGCTTATTTGAAAGCTGATATAACATACCTGGAGTGTCCTATTCCACCCAAAAGCCATCACGCAAGGATGAACAAAAATATGCTTTGCATAAAACTACATAAAGAAGCAGGAAATTAAAAATTAAGAAACAGAGAGTGGCAGAGAGCAGGGGGAAGGTTCTGGCTTCTGTGAAAACACCTCTTACAGAATTTTCCTTTCTCCTGATTTGCTTTTACTGGGCATAAGGTTTATTCTCTTCTAGAAGTGGGAAAGAATTAATTTAGTGTTCTGGATGTTGCAAAAGGAAGAATTATGGAAGAACAGATCTCCTGTTCAGGTGAGAAGAAAAGCAATAGATAGTGTCATGTCAGGTAACAGAAAGTGGGAAGGAAGACAGGCACACTAACCAATAACACTCACAAACTCACAAATAACAGCAACAGGTTAAATAGCAGTGCAGGGAAGGACATCAAGAAAACCTCAAATAGCAAGAATGTTCTGATTGTAAAATTCTTGTGTGACACCTCACACAGGAGCTTTGTAAAGCTTACTATAAAGTTTACAGATATAGCAAAACAAAGGGATTTTTCAGCAATAGAAGATTCTGGGGTTTCTCCTTTCAATCTCCCTCCTTTTATTTCCTGTGGATTAGCCTCAGCTGAACGCAACAACACGCTATGTGTGAAATTAAGTTATACCCATTCTGTATTCTGGGAAAAATCAGTCCGGGTTTTCCCCCATTCTGTACTCCGAGAAGAATCCAGTCCGTGTTTTCTCCCATTCTGTACTCCGAGAAGAATCCAGTCCGTGTTTTCTCCCATTCTGTACTCCGAGAAGAATCCAGTCCGTGTTTTCTCCCATTCTGTACTCCGAGAAGAATCCAGTCCGTGTTTTCTCCCATTCTGTACTCCGAGAAGAATCCAGTCCGTGTTTTCTCCCATTCTGTACTCCGAGAAGAATCCAGTCCGTGTTTTCTCCCATTCTGTACTCCGAGAAGAATCCAGTCCGTGTTTTCTCCCATTCTGTACTCCGAGAAGAATCCAGTCCGTGTTTTCTCCCATTCTGTACTCCGAGAAGAATCCAGTCCGTGTTTTCTCCCATTCTGTACTCCGAGAAGAATCCAGTCCGTGTTTTCTCCCATTCTGTACTCCGAGAAGAATCCAGTCCGTGTTTTCTCCCATTCTGTACTCCGAGAAGAATCCAGTCCGTGTTTTCTCCCATTCTGTACTCCGAGAAGAATCCAGTCCGTGTTTTCTCCCATTCTGTACTCCGAGAAGAATCCAGTCCGTGTTTTCTCCCATTCTGTACTCCGAGAAGAATCCAGTCCGTGTTTTCTCCCATTCTGTACTCCGAGAAGAATCCAGTCCGTGTTTTCTCCCATTCTGTACTCCGAGAAGAATCCAGTCCGTGTTTTCTCCCATTCTGTACTCCGAGAAGAATCCAGTCCGTGTTTTCTCCCATTCTGTACTCCGAGAAGAATCCAGTCCGTGTTTTCTCCCATTCTGTACTCCGAGAAGAATCCAGTCCGTGTTTTCTCCCATTCTGTACTCCGAGAAGAATCCAGTCCGTGTTTTCTCCCATTCTGTACTCCGAGAAGAATCCAGTCCGTGTTTTCTCCCATTCTGTACTCCGAGAAGAATCCAGTCCGTGTTTTCTCCCATTCTGTACTCCGAGAAGAATCCAGTCCGTGTTTTCTCCCATTCTGTACTCCGAGAAGAATCCAGTCCGTGTTTTCTCCCATTCTGTACTCCGAGAAGAATCCAGTCCGTGTTTTCTCCCATTCTGTACTCCGAGAAGAATCCAGTCCGTGTTTTCTCCCATTCTGTACTCCGAGAAGAATCCAGTCCGTGTTTTCTCCCATTCTGTACTCCGAGAAGAATCCAGTCCGTGTTTTCTCCCATTCTGTACTCCGAGAAGAATCCAGTCCGTGTTTTCCCCCATGCTGTACTCCAGGAACAATCCAGTCCCTGTTTCCCCAAGCCGCACCCCTTAGGCCGAGACCAGGGTTAGTCCAGCCTGCCCAGCTCCAGCTCTGGTGACCATCAGGGAGCGACTGCCAGCTCCTTCTCTGGTCCCTGGGCTGATTTTCCCATTGGTTGCCTGGAATTTGGCATTTTCTTGTCAAAGCATCACGCCAGCAGCACTGCCCACGGGCCTTGATGAGCAGAGGGGACAAAATGCATTTCTACAATATCACCAGGAGTCCTTCAACTCTCTAGAGCCATTACCATGACCTTGATGCTCATTGCCTTTGCTCAGTGCCAAAGTTGTTCACCCAGAGGAATAGCTGGAGAGCAAACCCAGATTAGATTACTCATTTTATCCCCCAATAAACAAGGAAAACTGGATAATTTTTGTCTTTGTGCCACACCCTCCCCAATGGACCACACAGGTGCACTCGTCCAGATGCAAACAGATTGCTGAGTGAGGATTGATGTTTCTGGCTTTCTGCTACAGTGATTTCATTTTTTTTTTTTTTAAGGAGAAAAAAATGTCAATACTTTTCAAAATCCCTTCAGCTAATTTCAGCACCATCCTACTGTTCACCCCACTGTGGTACTTTTCTGTAAGTCAACAAATCATTCCCATGTGATCCAGCAGCCTTCCTAGATGGAGGAGCTGCACATTACCCTCTCAGTTCCTATCTACAGAACCTAACAAAGCCCCAGCATGACAAGATGATTAATCAATATTTCACCCTGGCCCAGTTCCTCAGTACCCCTGCGGGTCCCAGTCGCCGTTCCCGTGTCAGCTGCTGTTTCCAGTGGGTACATTTGTGGAGTAATGGCAGGGGAAGTTATTATAAAAGCATTTGCAGGGCTGCTTTTGCTCAGCTATTCAGTTTGGCCCGTTGCTCCATGCGCGTCTTGAACTTTAAAACTTTCTGTCAGGTCTCTCTTGTAGACTCTCACTGTGAGCTCCTGGATGGCTCTGCTGCACTCTCCACCTTCCAGCTATATTTAGTCCCAGCTGTGGTTTTGTTGGTCACTCGCAGAGTGGTGTGGAAAATTTAGTTTTAAAGATGCTCCCAGTAATGATTTAAACAAAACAAAGGTATCCAGCAGCAAACGGAAACCCCTTTTTCCATGTCAAAGCCCACGTTCCTTGCCAGGAGCACTCTGGTTTGCAGGAAAATGTGTTCTGCAGCCTGGCCAAAACCAGCCCCTCTCCCGTCCATTGACTGGCTCTGTAGGTCTGTGAGTACACCTCGTCTGGGGCTGGCAACTGCCAAATTAATTCAACTTCTGTTTCTGCGCAGAAAATGGTGCCAGCTTTAGGAAAGGCTCAACTCAAGTTCAGAGTCATTTAGTGAAGTCTGGGCAGATGGTGAAAGTCAAATAAAAAGTAAAAAACATCAAATAAAAAGTAAAAAATAAGTACTGTATTCCTCTTCTTTTCCATTATTTTTACCCCCTGATTCAGACTCATTTGCTGCTAGAGGAAAACAATTTTCAGCAAAATTATCCCAGAATTTAGATTTTAATCAGATGAACATTTAGATAATCCCTGGAAAGAGGCCCCACTGCCACACAGTGATCCAGGACCTCATGGTACATCTTGCAAGCCTTTATCTCAAAACATCTGCCTAAACTTCGCTTGGGAAAGGTTGCCCCTCTAGGTATGAACATAAACCAGGCTGAACACAAATCTTTTTGCATGTTGGAAGCACAGCATCCTGTTCTTGATCCAAGAGGATGCACATTTTAATGGCAATTGAAGCTGTTTATATCTATAAATCCATTTAGAGAAGTTTGGGGAACCTTTCATTGTGAAAGTTGCTGTGGAAATACAAAAGTACTGTGGCACAATGAGCTTTAGCAGTGTCTGCTCTGGCTGTCTGAGCAGGGGGTCTGAGAGAAGGCACCTCCAGCAGCCTTTTCCCTGCTTTATTTTAATACTAATTAATTCCAGAAAGGCTAAAGAAATTTGATGAAATGCTACACTTCTAAGAAAAAGTTTTGCCCGAGAGTCTTCAAGCCGGCCTCCCAGCTTGGGACGGTCTAGTGGGAGAAGAGGTTTAGTGGTGATTTTGATGCTTAAATTATCAGTAATTAAGAAGTTGATTTTCAGGGATTGAAGAAAATTTTAAACAGCTGCTTCTTTGGGGCTTTTTACTCCTCATTTTCATTAGCATGTGCTAAGGCAATCTGGAAAATATATTTAGATCCATATTATGCTGTGTCAAGACCTCAGCATCTGTACCTTGGGGCAGATACGTGTGAGATAGGCGAGGGTAGATGTGCCAGCGCGCACATGTGGAAGCGTTCAATTGGAAACATGATTACAGCCCCAGCACAAAGCCCGCTTGATACCTGTGGCAGATTTGCTTCATGGCAAGCGCAGAAAATTCTCCAAAATCATGTCATGTTTCACATCACCAGCCAACTCAAACTAGGGAAGCAGCGCTTTAATTCCTGGGGAATCTCTTTCAGCGGGCGCGTGTCAGGCCCAATTAAGGTCCAGGCGGGCTGGCGCTAATTGGGGTGAGGTATGCAGGGGTGTAACGTGGTCCTGCAGCAAAGCAGCCCCTTTGTCCAGGCCACGCCAGCCCGTCTGTCTTCCCGAGGGTGGCCAGGGAAGAACTCCTGCTAGAAAACCTCCTGGAAAGGTTCACAAGTGGAGTGAGAGATTTCAGCATGGATAAGAGAGCTCGGGGGGCTCGGCTGCAGCTCACTGTGGGGTCTCCTGCAGTAAAGTTGCCATCAGAGGAGAGAAAGGTGGTGAGCTGCCTTCTCCACACACAAAGTGTAAACCTGGCATCAGCATCCTCCAAGGATCCTCTCTCGTCTCATCCACACATCTTTCTGCACTCCCAAAATAATAAGAGGTTTTTTAACATCTAAAGTGCTGATACACTGGAATAAAAAAATTAAAATTAAGGCATGAGTGGAGATGTTGAAATTAATTTAAGCATTCAGCCTCTCCTAAATTTCAGAGGGATTTATGTGAAAAACCCAGCAGACTCAGTGTCAGGTCATCCATAATCCAAAAGAAAGAAAAACGTTGGAGGACAAAACCTAATGGTCGACATTCAAAACTGATTCCTACAAATATTGTAATGATTTTGATCCTCCTAGTTAAGAAACCAAGTGTTTTACTGTACCCACCTCTTTCACAGAGTCATACAACATTTTGGACTAGAGGGGACCTTTAAAGGCCATCCAGTTCCACCCCCTCTGCCCCCTGCGATGGGCAGGGACTCCTTCCACAACCTGGCCTTGAACACTTCCAGGGATGGGGCAGCCACAGCTTCTCTGGGCAACCAGAGGGCCTCACCACCCTCATTGTAAAAAAATTCCTCTTTATGTCTAGTCTAAATCTATCTTTTAGTTTAAAACCATCACCCCTTGTCCAGCTGAACGGGCCCCATTAGAGTCTGTCCCCTGTCCCCTGTGCCTGCAGGGCCTGTTGGGCTCCAGTCTGGTGGATCTTCTCTTGAATTCATCTCTTGCCTGAGCATGGCCAGGAATCTTTTCTAGCACCCAGCCTCGGGCTCGGGTCTTAAGGGAGGATAATCTTTGCCACCCTCAGACTGATGAGAGGTCCCAGTGCATTGACACGTCTGCCCTTCCTGAGGAGGGACTCCCAGAGGTGTGGAGTCCAGTCAGCTGCAACCACACTGGTGTAATAAAAGTTTGGTTCAGAAGGATCCACAGCCCCTCTGCTCCATGGAACCACAAGCCACAAAACACTTCGCATTGCACCGTAACGAAGGAGAGACCTTTATTACATTTAGACTTGATTCCCTGGTACTCTCTGGAAGCAGTTCTGCTGTTTTTATTACTTAAGAGCTATTAAAACCTTAACCACTGCATGGAGCAACTCGCTCCAGCTTTACACTCATCCATAAAATCTTTGAATGGGAGATCAAGAACTACTTTTTGGACCTAACACCCCATCAGCAGAGGAGTGCCAGCGTCAGGTGTGAATTTGTCCCTGCCCTGGCTGAGCGTTGGGACCATGCTGAGAGGGGCTGAAGGGCAGGAGCATGGCTTGTAGATTAATTATTCCCCATGTTTGTCTTTGCTGCCCATAAGGAAGGACAGGGAGTGGGATGCCAGTGACCTCTCCTTCCCCTCGTG
The DNA here is from genome assembly GCA_013397915.1 of Daphoenositta chrysoptera. Lineage (NCBI taxonomy): Eukaryota > Metazoa > Chordata > Aves > Passeriformes > Daphoenositta > Daphoenositta chrysoptera. Next base: position 58,707 of record VZRO01006127.1, read on the forward strand.
CCAGCCATAAGCCAAGCTCTGAACATGCCACTCTCTGTTGGCTTAGGAAACAGCAAAGCTGGAGAGAAAGCCACTGTTTGAAGAACAAAGTAGAGCAGGAACAGGGACTGGGGTAAATCCCACCCAAAAAAAACCCCAACACAAATCTTGAACCACCCTAAACTTGGCACGGTGCTGGGGGAAAAGAAGCAGGCATGGATAACCAGCAGGGTGGCACAGAGGCATTGACCAGCTCAGTCATCTCTCCAAAAAAATCCTTCTGAAGCACAAGTGCAAGACCAGAACAGCCTGACATGGTGTAAGGGAAATGGCACCAGCCAGAACCTGCCATAAGAGAACTCCCCATGTTGCTCTTTGTGTTGCCCAGACATGGGGTGTAACACAAAAGTCAGCTCAAAGCCTTTCATTATTTTCAGGGGTTTTTATTATAGAGTCGAAAAATCTGGCTTTCTCAGCTCGCTGCTATTCCAAAGTATAACTTCCTCCTCCTCCACTCTGCCACTGAGATTTTAATATTTCCTCTTTGGAAAATCTCAGAAATCTCAGCAGGGTGTGGGTTTCTGCTCTAATACAGCTCTGCCAGGGGTGAGCGACGCTGGGGTGCCTCAGGGCAACACTTTGCCCTTGGAAAATATATTCTAGCTACTGTCCCCACAGAACAACAAGGGGGGAAAAAAAAAGAAGCATTTTCCCAAAACCTGAGGAACCAGCCTCGTAAATTATCCATTTGCAATGTTTCTTCATTTCAGCTGAAACAATGATCCTGGTACATTTTCTTTTAAACTTTGTCTCCCAGTCCAAGTGGCCACCTACTTTGTTGTCCAAATTTCTCGTGCAGTTCGAATCTTACAATGTGTAATCTCAGTAGGGTTATCAGTTATGTCATGCATTATACAGCCTCCAATCAGCGTAGTGGGAAACAACATTTTCATTTAATACCAGGAGAAACAGTGGAAGTCAGCGATTGATACCAACACAATGATGGGAAAAAGTGTCCAGAGGTGCTACTCACATAATCTCACTTTACAACATCTTGAAAATTCAATAGAAAGGACTTTGCTAACAATACCAGAATGACATACCACTGATTATTGTTCCTAAAGCTCTTAACAATAAGAAAGCTCTCTAAATATATCTCAACAAAAAACATATAACAGTTTGTTTCTTCTTTTTTTTTTTCTTTGCAAAGCACATAGTATTAGTCAACAATTGTTGTGTGGCGTGAGCCCATTAGGGCTGTTGGCTGGTAATGTTCTGGGAAATGAGCTCTTGAAAGATCTTTTTTTCTTTTTAAAACATGCCTAACAATTGTATCTTAAAACAATCCTGGATCAGCAAACTGCAAGGACCCACTCTAACTTATTTTCTTAAGCCTGACAAAAGAACTAACTCCCCTTGCACTTTACTCACTCGCTTCAAAATTCTGCCGTGAGAAATAAATTGTACCTGAGAGCAGAAATGAGAACCTCTTTAAGGACCAACTTCCTGCTCTCTCTTTCCCCAGCAGCCTGTCCTCAGCGTGATGTGACTTTCAGAAATGCAGTTAAATTGAATTTTAAATACACTATAATATCTCCCTCAGAAAGAAACTGGAAATAGGAATATTTACTTCTAAACTCACACATTAAGGGATGAACTAGAAACCACTTGGGAGTCAGTGTCTGCTACAGAAGAGCCCTGAAGTAATTCAGTGCTCAGCATCTTCCAAGAGCAGTACCCACCTTTGGGGCCATTCCTGCTGACCCCAAAGCACACAAATGGAGACAGAAATGGGAACAAACCCCTTCTTTTGCATTACAGCATTGAGCCCATTGCTGTGTTTCATCACTGTGTCAATGCTTTCAGGGTGTATGGTCTTCCAGAATCTTGTTGGTGAAGATTAAATAATAATTTAAATTCCTTTGATATGGTTTACATTTCAAAACCAAACTGAACCCTTACATGTCTCACAGATCTTCACTGCATTTACAGCCCCACAAGGCCAGTGAAAGATCCCTAAAAATCATTAGCTGAAGTAAACATTGAATCACATTACAGAGTCAACAACGAAGAATTTTTGAATGAAATAAATGTGTCGTGCTTGAGGATATTGAGTGAAATATCCACTGGATTTTCTTTTATTGCATGCCCTTAATCTCTCTGTTTATTATTGAAGTGGTTAATAAGCAATTCCTAAAACTGATCCAGAAGGTGTCTTTAGCAGCCTGACTGTCAGCCCATGCCATCCAATATGTTTTCCACCAGCCTTTTGCAACCCTAGCTTGATTTCACCTTAAACACTTTTTGGAATGATTATTTTTGTTCTCTGAACTTTAGACATCAGTTGTAGAGATTCAGTTAAGATTTGTTAGCGGTCGATATAAACAACATTTACTGGGTACAACATATATCAGGAGGAAAAATTTCAACTTCTGAAAACATTTTAGGGTGATCAAATGAAGGGAGTGAGAAAACATTGTGAAAATTTAACTTGAGCACTGGCTGCTTGGCACTGCTTTTCCTGTGGTACCACCACACAGTGGCTGTTATGGCCCGTCAGTAACCCCAAATTTATTTAGAGAAATAGATCCATTATGTACTTCACCTGGAGAATTTTTGTCACCTCCCCAGCAAACACTATGGGTGTCCTTCAAAGCACCTTCTACTACATTTCAGAGCAGCTGGTTATTGAACCAGCCATCCTGAGGTCTCTCTCAGTTGAGTATATTGACATAAACTTTTTTTATTAAGTACTAAATATTAAGTGTTTATTAAGTATCAAGCAAGATTTTGTTTTCTTACCACTTCTCTAATATTTAACTGTAGACCTAATTAGTGGAATTCCTCCACAGGGTAACCTGAATGAAGCCTCAGCTGAACTAGGGGCTGACTCCCTAAGGCAGGGCTGGAAATATCCCTGAATTTAAAGTGGTTTCAAACACATTTTGTTGCTTTTCACTCCTTCCTGATTTTATGTACCCACAATACTCATAAATTGCATATAATAATAGTACTTATATGTAAATATTGTATTTAATTGCATATATATTAATGCAATTTGGAGAGAGTGCTCACCATGAGGACAGGGCAGCCACGATGGCTGTGAGAAACTCTGGCAGTGAGGAGGTGACCCCAAACTCCGCCTGGCTGGAAGGTGAGGGGGCTCCCCCCTGTCCCGGGGGCTGTGTGCCTCCTGTCCCGGGGTCGGGGCAGGGCGGCGATGGCAGAGCCATGGTTGGTGCTTGGTTTTGAAGTCAAGTCATAGGAAACTGCTTGAATGGCTGGAGCCAGAGCGTCTCTGCGAGGGGCTGCCAAGGAGAAAAAAACACACTGGGCTGGACGGGCGGTTAATTGCTTTGTTGTTTTTTAGCTTTACTTTTTTATTTATTGTTGGGGGGTTTTTTTTATCTCTGTTGTAAGGCTCCAACCTGACAGCACCAGGGCTGGTGCTGCTGCAAACGCTCCTCGCTGGGTGCCTTTGAGGACATGGGGCAAAGCACTAAAATCTCTTCACAGACTCTTCAGTCTTAGGCATCCTCTCCCTCCTCTTCGTCCTCCTCCTTCTCCCCAGAGAAAGCTTTCCCAAACCCAGTCCTGGGAGAAAAGTATCTCCCCCAGGGGATGGAGCCCTGGGCTGGGGACACCCCACAGCTGAAACCAAAGAGCCAAAGCGCCTTTGCTGAGGGTACTCCCTGTGGCAGGCAGGGCACTGCCCGGGCTCCAGGGAGGACCCTGACCCCAGCCTTGCTCAGGCACAGCCAGGACACACGTCTGGAGGTGTGCAGGGCTCTGGAAGTGGGACGGGATCGAGCCTTGGACATCCCAGCTCCGGGCCGGGCACGCTGCCCCGGACTCGTGCCCGGGAGTCGCTCTTGCATGCCTGTGGAAAAATGTACCCCAGTAACCACACAAGTAAACATGTGCCTCGTGAACTACATGATTCATATGTGATCTGAGGTTTCAGGGGATTTCTGCGTTTTTTAAATACTATCCGTGTTTGAAAGTATTGTCCAGGAACATAAATAATTTTCTTTTATTTATATTTGTGTTCTTTTCTTGACAGCTCACGCCAAACCTCACGGTAAAAACTGGCATAGGCTCTTTGAAAACAAAAGTTTATAACCAAGAGTTTAATATCTTCTGGGAGTGCTGCAGTTCTTCACGGGAGCATCAGGAGCGGTTGGACTGGGTGATTTTAGAGGTCTTTTCCAACCTAAATGGTTCTGTGATTCCGTGGAACGTGCCCTGGCGGGGACAGCAGCAGGCGAGAGACCCCCGCAGGCCCCCTCCCCGTGCCTGCTTGTCCACACAACATTTCTCGTCTCTATCAATGTATCTAACATGTGAGAAATAAAGTGCGGAAAACTTACTTCAGCTGCATTTCACGGGGCAGGCGCTTTGATCAGCCAATGCCTGAGTATTATTCAGCACGCAGGGAAATGGACAACTTAACTTTTAGACTTCTAGGTACAGAGCTGCCGCTATGAAAGGGCTGTCGATGTTGCCAGCAGTCATTAGGCAGCCTTTGGCTTTGAACAAGAACATCCTAAGCCCGGGGACAAAGTCTCCCATCCCCTGCTCCGGCGCAGCATCCCCAGCCTCCTCCCCATCCATGGGGATGCTGAGCCTCGCAGCGACTCCAGACAAGCAGCGCGGGTTTATTTAAGCCCCAGTTTTGTTTGAAGAGCGCAGGGCGAGCAGGAGGTGCGCTCGGGGTTCCTGGGAGCGCTGCGGGTGATTTGAGTCCCTCCAGCCCCAATTGCCGGCTGCTCTCTCGTGGCTGCGCGGGGAAGTGCTCCCGGTGCCTGCGCTCAGACCGCGCTTCTCCCAAACAAATCAAAGCGAAGGGCCCCTCGCCAGCTGGAAATAAAGCTGGATGTCTCTAAAGTCCCCTGTAAGGGGACTTTTTACTGCCCAGCACCTCAGCGCCGGGCTACCACAGCTCCTTTCTGTGAGGCAAATTCAGTTTTTCATCTAATTGTTGCCTGTTTGCGAAGCTGAGAAACATCCGGGAGCTAAACCAGGGCAGAGGTACCAATTTTGACCTCCTTATGCTGGCAGTGCGTCTCTGTTAGCTGGTAGGTACTATTAGGATTTTGGAATTCAGCTTTACCTCTTTTTTTAGTGTGTGTTTGTCTGTGGAGCGGAACGCACGAGCCAGACCTGAGCAGTGCGGAAAGGCTGTCTTGATTCATTGCACTCATATGATTTTGGCTGCAGTAAATTCACTCTCCTGCTACAGCATGCAATTTGAGGGTTTATTGAATACTGGCACAACCAGAGGGGAATCATCAAAGTGGAGATAATTGCAGGGCTCTCGTTGCTTCCGCTGTCATTGCTTTACCAGCTATTGTCTCACTGCTTGGGAGAGCACGGCCAAAGACCTCTCATATGAAATAAAATAGTAAAAAAAGTAAATTTTATCCCCTCTTCTATTTCTTTTCCTTGTGGTAGGACTTACTCTTATGTGTGATACTTTACAGTCTCCAGGAAGCTTTCGGTTTCTTCTCCTATTTCACTATCCCTTTATTCAGCGCTGTCTCTGAAAAACATTATACAAGATCCTGTCCTTTTTTTATTGATAGCACCCAAACTCTTGGCCCCTTTCTCTTTGAGGTGGAAACCTGACACGTCTTCTCCAGCAGCAGGAGTTTGGCCCGTGGAATCCCTGGAGAAGCTTTCTCTTCTCCCCAGCACGCCCCAGACCGACCGGGAGAGCGTCTTCTCCCCTCAGCCTTCCCCTGCTATTTGTCTTCCCTGCTCTCCCTCCACTTCAATTCCTAAATATCGCCTGGAGATCATTGGCCAGTTCAGCAAAGACAACTGCTCCATCACAGCCGAAATCTGAGCTCGCACATATGGTTGAAGTTAAGCTAAGGTCTTCTTCCCAGAAATGCTTTGTGAAGTTCTTCTCCAGGCAAGTCTTTTCCAGTAAGATAGTGTCTCCTTGCCTGCTATTTTGCTTAGTCTCGCTTTCTTTTATCTTCCTTGTCGAACTTAAATGTCGCCATTCACTGCTAGCAGATGTGGTTTGGGATTCCTACATTCTTTTATGCCTTTATTTCAGTGCTTTCATCACATCTTCTCTTTCAGCTAGGTGAATCAAAGGCCTTTCCATAGTCCAGTCAATGCGAGCTATACATGATGGCTTGTTTTATTTGGCAATCTTCTCCAGAATGTGATTCATTATCTGCAGGTGATTCATAGTTAGGAAATTACTTCTGAACCCTGCCAGTGCTTGTGGTTGATTAAAGTTCAGAAGTCCCTGTAGTCTGTTCACCAGCGCTTTTTTGTCAACTCAAATATTTGTGTGCAGTAAAGAACAGTAAAAAGTGGATGTGCTACTGACATGAGCAATTTACTTGAATGTTTGCATCTTTAGAAAGTTCTACCAAAATCTCTAGAACTGGCATGGAACTGTTTCACAATGTCTGACTAAATGAATCACGTTTTACAAATAAATATCTGTCAAATCGTTCAATTACTCGAGATCCAGTCATTAAGCAATAAAATAAAGCAGTAAATAGGAGACATCTGCTGCAAAGTGCTACAGAAACATAAGCATCTTTCTCAAGTTACCTTCTTTGCATTTTGCTATAATGATTCACCAGAAATGTCTTACCCGGGGCAATCAAACATCAGAAAAATGTCCACTGCAAAACAATATTGGCATGGCATGGTACCTTACCCAAATACACCTCAGTGGAGGCTACCTAGGAACTGATCAGCTGAAGTGCTGCAGCACTATTGGGTGAGCTCAGATGGTTCAGGGTACTGAAAACTTGAAAGAAAAATAGCATCAGAAGTCATTGCTTCTGATCTTGAATTAATTTTTCAAAGATGTAAATGCTGCCCTTCTTTTGAAAGATAATATTTCCCATAATGGCTGAGAGAGAACCCAACTCTCTCTTTACATCAAAGGTGCCTTACATCAGAGGTGCTTGTAGGAATAATATTAAAACTCAAGGCATGGATGGTCAGGGGGCTTGAAAACTGACCCTCTAAGGACCTCCTGCTCAAATCCATTGCAGCAGGAACTGAATCCCAAAGGCTGGCAACTTCTAGGGAGCTGCTGTGGGACCAAAGTGGGGATAACAGCTCGTGTCAGTCAGGCACATCCACATCTGAACTGCCACTTTCCCCAGAAGGATGAGGGGCTTTTTGGCAGCATCATCCTCCAGTGTTGACCCAGAAAATGGTATTTCCAAGAATACAAATCAATTCAAGTACCTTTTTGAAAGGCACTCAGATAACAGCAAATTTATGGACTTGTAGCCTCTTCACTTTGCTTTCGGGCAGCTCGGGCTCATTGCTTCATGACAAGTGTCAGTTTACAGGGCAGTGCTTGATCTGCATTTCTTTGAGAAAGGAAATATTTTTAAAACTTATCTTGATAGTTACAGAATTTCATATGAAAGATTCGTTTTTCCTGCCAAAAGATTCCTACAATTCTCAAGCAGCACTTCAAAACCGGTAGAGCTGGACTGACATTGCATATTTTACTGGTAATGGAGCATAGTAAAAACAGAAATGGAAAGAAGAATCAAGTATCCAAAGCTGTATTATCACAGAAGTATCAGCTCCTTTCAAACCTTTTCCTGTATAACATTTCAGCACCAGCAGTTCTACCTATAGTTTGGCTCATGGATTATGTTTAAAAATGAAATTGTGTGTATTAAACCCATACCTAGGAAGGTTTCTGTGTTTAATTCAAAATTCTTCTCTAAACAAACTCTGTAACTTCTTCATGCTTCAGGTTGCAAGTTTCTCTGTACATATCTCTAAATGGAGATGGTTTTTGCCAAAACGGAGGTTTGAAATATCAAGTTAGTGACTTCAGTTACTTTCCACAGTTCTCACAAGCATAAGAATCTCCAGCAAGTGCAGTGACTTTTAAGACTTCTCCCACTGTGCTTGTTCAGACAAATATTTCTGCCTAGTTCAATTCTTCCCAGGGAAATTCACATTGGAGAAGAAATGGTTAAAAAAGCTCCCCCAGGATTTGACTGAGTATAGGTGTCAGCAGTTTAGTAAGAGCATTGGGACTTCGTGAAGTTTAAAATTGGTTTTAAAAAATCCATAAAACAAGAGCTTAAGACCTCAGTTTTCCATCTCATCCAAGAAACTGGGTCTAGTATAATTTAAAGAAAGTTGTTCAACAAGTAGGAGCTGAATGCTTGACTTAGAAGACATAGAAATGCTCCTGCTCAGGGGAGGTTTTCCAAAAGCCATCAGCTCCTTTCTGCCAGCTGCCACATTCATTTGCAGGTCTCACTGGCTCAGCAAGGCTCCAGGTTAGATTTGCCTGCTGAGATCAGCCAACAATGCTCCTCTTTTATAAAAAAATACAAGCAATGACAATGAATTTGGCATTTTCTTCATCAACAGTGCTCAGCTTTGAATTCCTGCTTCATTTAGCCAAAGATATTTGGCTTGGTCGCTGTTCCTCTTTGACAGTTTAGGTATCGGTGCACTTCGCCTTCATGCAAACATGTGCTTTTTATTTTAGGCTATGCAAAACTATGTCAAGATGGTAGGGAAAATATATCCCCCTGCATCCCAGGGTGAAAAGGATGGCAGTCAATTCAAATTTGTGTCCACTCTCCCATGACAAGTGCATGCACATCCTGCTGATAAATGTGTTTATTTCCAGGGTCCCTCTATGGTTCAGATGTCAAGAGAAGGACAAACTCCACCATGAAAGGCAGAAGGACTTCCAGAAGGAGCCATGCCTCTGGCTGATCTATTCCTGGACTGTATTTTTAATTAACTTGAAAATGCCCAAAACAACAAATGTGTCTTTCAAGTAGAACTCAAAATATGAAGAACACAAAGCAATGAAACACAAAACTAGTGTGGCTTTGCTCTTTTTCCTGAAGGAAAAAGCAGTGCTTTTATAAAACTGCAGTGCTCGCAGTTACGATGGGGAGACTCAACACACATGGGGCAGAGAGAGGAGGTGGAACGATGCCTTTCTGAAATAAACCCTCAGTGATTATTGGGTGAGTGTCACACTGGATTCCAAACAAGGAGAAGACAAACGCTGCTGGATCCAGTGTCCACATGCATTCCTGGCTGTCCAGCCATCAGAAGATGGTGGGGAGGGAGGTCATAACAGCATCAGGAGTTGGCTGGTCCCATGGGACGTTTTTAGGACACATAAAATAAATTTAAAACAAACAGTGAGCACAAAGCAGTAATGGTGAGAGCCCTTCTCGAAAGCCTGAAGAGGCTCCTTGGAAACAACAACTCTTTGGAATCATTTACAAATGCTGCCCCATCTGTAAACACAAGAAACATCCTTAATGTAAACAGCGTCCCTCGCTCTGGAAGTGCGAGGAGAAATGAACAGGAAGCAGGGCAGCAGAAGGAGGAATAAATCAGTGACAGACTTTTATGAAACAAGACATCTTGGTCCTTGTGCTTATAGACACACACCGAAATCGCTTATTAAGTCCACATGGATCCAGGGAGCTCTTTGGAAAAGAGAGCCTAAAGAGATGAGGAACATGAAAGGAGCATCTAGAAACAGATGGGACATAAGGTTTTCAATAAACCTGAGCGTAGATGGGGATCCCACATAGCAGCAGCTAAACTGCCTCGTGCTGTGAGCCCATCAGATTTCACAAGCTTTACAACATGGGGCTGGCTCTGTACATGGGGATGAGAATTTGCAGAGGATAAATCCAGCCAGTTATGTGGGGCTGATGAGCTGTGTGGTTCAGCTGTAAGGATGTTTCCTGCAGGAGAATGCAAGGTCCCCTTGTAGAGCATTGCTGGAATCAGCAGCTTCTCAGTGGGATTTGCCAATGTATCTTGCCTGGTCCGTGGTTAATTAAAGGATAGTCCAATTCCCTTTCCTGTTCTGTGCCTGTGCCAGAAATTCTTGTTTTAAGCCTGGATCTGGATCTCACTTTGAAATAAAATTTTTAAAGAATCCCCAGTGTCTGGTAGTATTCCATAGTTATTATTTGTGTTATAGGAAGACCAACAGATCCAAAAATAAGACGAGAGCCAATATGGTCATCTCTGTACCAATATAGTGTAATTCTTCTAATCTTGGAGAATTTACAAAAATAGGCAGAAATGGATGGAAATTCAAACATGTGTAATTAACAATGCAGAGAATAAATTCTTGGTTCCTTGGTATCCCCCATGCTGTCCTGTCCATCTGCCCATTCATCATAGGCCTTCTAGCATCTCCTCATGACCACTGATGATTGGTTTTTTTCATCAAGAGCTGCTGTGGTGCTGATGAATACAAGTATTTCCTGGGATAGAGAAGAATGACTGCAGAGAGAAGATGCCCCCAGGTGAGATCAGATTTCCCATTAAAAAGCCGTGTGTGTCTTCAGTTCTGACATGACACCAAGAACCACCAATTAAATCTGACACAGCAGATAATACAAATCTACAGTTATCTCTAATATGTAACAGTGCCTACAACATAATTACCTGATTACATTCACCCTCACTCTGAGGCTGGCAATTCACAATCCATCATTTAACTGACCTCAAGAGTTTGAAAAAAGGTACCTTTGAAGTAAATTTGAATTTTACAAGAACACTCTATTAGACTACGGATTAAGACAGGAAATTAGTACCTAGAGTCAAATCCTTTTGGAACTATTTACATTGGAAAGGGTCTCCCTGATTTATATCTCTGTAAATATTATCTGCTCCCCAGGTGCCAGCTGCCAGCGTGGGGCAGGGCTGGACTGTGTAGGTGTCAATCTGGACAGGACATGGTGCATCCTCTGCATCCAGTGACTCCACGGGGTGGGGTGACCTCCCTGGGGATGTGGGTGGAGGTGTGGACTGCAAGACAAGATCCTTCATTTTGGGCTCCAGGAAATTCAGGGCAGAAATATGAGCCCAGAGACGAGCATCACGCCACAGAAGGTGGGACAGACATAGACACACTCACATAGATTGTCTCTCCCATTTAAACCCACAGTGCACACCAGTTAAGGGATATCCCAGTAATTTGCTGCCATTCCTTTAAGCAGAATCGGCAGCCACCTGCCTGACTTGGGGCAGCATTTATGTAAAGGACTCCAAGCACACCTCAGGCTTTATAAATTATATAAATCAGACTGTGCTCAGGAAGATGGACTTTCTCCTGGCCTTATCAGACATTATCAGCCCTTTCCATGACGTCCTGACTCACAGACTGCATTGGTCCTGCCTTTCCACCACTTTCTGCACCATGAAGATGCCCTTGGGATGAACACAGGATGAGCATGGTGTTGGGCATTTCCTCCTTCTCCCAAAGCTCCTCAAGACCCACCTCATCATCCCGTGTCTTTTTGGGACACAAAGTGATGCCAGTGACTCCATCCCTGCTTTTTGCCATGATTTCGTGCACTCCTGACCCATCTGGAAGGGAAGAGGTGATGATAAAGCAAATTTTCCCACGTGCAAACCAGAGCTGAGATCCTGCCATGAGGAAATCCCAGCAGAGCTGGAGCTTTGGTCACCAAGCCACCTCTAAGGCTTCAGTTTGTGAAGTGCCTTGGGAGAGTCAGACTCAGCAGTGCCCAGCCATTTGCAGGGAGCACTTGGCAGAATGAACAGAAATTGCTTGCTCTATGCCTCTGAAAAAGGTCTGTGCTGGTTAAGATCAAGAATATTTTTAACAAAAGATGGCACAGCAGAAATATTTCAAACAGGAATTCTGTATCATTATATATGGAGTTATTTTTCAAGTCCAAGTGTCAGCAGGATTTATGGTAAGATTGTGCCTTCAACTGTTGCTACCACAACTGCTGGTCCTACCCAGTCATTAAATACTGGGTTTTTGGAAGCACTAAGAGCCTTTCGTAGTAAATAAATATAAGTATCCTCAATTTACTATTGGAGAAACAAAGACAGAAAGCAAAGACCTTAGATCTTCCTGAGATCCCAGTCTGTGAAACGTCCATGCTGGAAAACCGCAATGCTGGGGAAAAAAATGATACAGGATCTAAGAAAGCTTCAACTGTTTTATAGAAACATTTACACACATCAAAACATTTCATCCCAGGCCACTGCCACTGCAGGTAGCTGCTAATTAAAATCTGCTGTGCTGTGGCTACTGTCTCTAAAACTCTGGCCAGCATATGTTTTATTTCTCTTCTTTTTTTATGTTTTTATGTTGTTTGTTTAGTTTCTGAGCTTGTCTGATGATATTTTCAAAATTCAGTTTTATGTTTAAAAATTAAGTTTAATAAGCTTGTACAATATATAAGAAGATTATAATTTATTATTCAAAAAGTTTCCTGACAAGATGTCTACAAGAAACATGACCCAAACCACACTGCCTTGTAATAATACCTCTTAAAAATTCCTGACCTCCCACTAAACACTCCTGCAGAGTGCTCCTGCTTCGGTCCTCGCTGAATATCTCATATATGTCCCCTATAACGTTACACAGGAGGAAATGAAACGGGAAAGTCATCAGCTCAGACTGACAAATGAGGGCAATTATCTACCCCCATGTTATTTTCTCCTAGTATTGACAAAAAGCGCTTTTTCTGGCAGTGAAGGGCTGCAGGCTCATGAAAGCACTTTCTGTGTTTTCTGTGACACTTGATGCATCTTCCCTTTTCTTAAAAAAGGACCACGGAGAATATGGTGCACTGGAGAAGGAGAGGGTGAGGGCTGGTCCTGTGCTTAGAGGGCACAGGGAGTACAGGTGTGAGGAGTACAGGTGTGAGGAATTCAGGTGTGAGGAGTTCAGGTGTGAGGAGTACAGGTGTGAGGAGTACAGGTGTGAGGAATTCAGATGTGAGGAATTCAGGTGTGAGGAATTCGGGTGTGAGGAATTCAGGTGTGAGGAGTACAGGTGTGAGAGTACAGGTGTGAGAGGTCGAGGGGTGAGAAATGCAGGTGTGAGAAGCCCAGGTGTGAGAAGTAAAAGCAAAATCTAGAGGGATGCGGTCCCTCCACACTCAGCCCCTCCTGCAAGGGGTTTGGTGCTCACATAACCACCCCAGGCTCAGCCCAGGGGGATGCTGCCTCTGCCTGCCCCCAGGATCACTCCCCAGGATCACTTCCCAGGATCTCCTTCACTTCCCAGGATCTCCTCCACTCCCCAGGATCTCCTTCCCCCCCCAGCCCTGCTCCTGCACACCGTGCTCGCTGGGATGGGTTTTCCCACCAGCAGGTGATACTCCAGCCTGAGGGCAGGGTGTCCTCTCCCAGTGGTTTCCATGTGCCCACTGCTTTCCCGGAATTATAATACAAGGATGGACTCCTTTTTGCCATCACCACTGTCCCTGTGCCCCCACAACTGCAGGTGACAACCTGGGCATCGAGTTGGCATTTTATTGGCACAGCTGTTTGACAATTTGTGATTTGCACCATCACAGATTTCATATTTGCTAAAAACAGCTAGATTTTCTAGCTGGAGAATGCTTTATTTTTCCCCTAATTTTTTCTTCTTTTTTTGTTTTATTTTTTATTCCTTGTGATAGTATTTGGGAGCACTGCTATAAGAGAGCTTTGTGTGAGCTTGGTCCACATGCCAACAGCTACTCACCATCACTAATAGGTAAAACTACTCAGGGGTTTTAAAGCTTTTAACATGACCTTGTCTAGACTGGTATTTAGTGGCAATATAATTAAATCATACTGCAGAACAAAAAAAGAAAAAGAGATTAAATTATTTTAATTACCTTTTGAAGCCACTTCTTCCCTGTAGAGGTCAGACCTTGATTTAAATCGGTGCACATCAGGTGTTGCTCCACTGATGTGGCAGCAGTGTGAAGGTTAAGGGGATCATGTGTTTGTCTGTAAGACAGGCTGAAGCCTGGCCTATAATACAGCTATATTTGCAACAAATCTGTTCTTTTTTTCCCTTGCTACAAACTTTGCCCCCCCTCAGCATGGGGCTGTCACTCAGGATTCATGTGAAGTGTCCAGGATGCAGATACTGAGCATAAACCTCCTGGGATGCATGGATGCATTTCCCATGCCTGCTCCCCATGGGCATCTCCTCGCCCTTTTGTGCCACCCTGCCCTGTAGACCCTCAGTGTGAAGACCAAACATGTCCAGAGTGGGCAGGGGCTGGTCCATATTTGTTTCTCCCATATCATCCCATTTATTTTTTCTCCACCACGCTGGGGTGGATGGTGCTGCTTTGCTCCTTGGGCTCTTCCAGCCCTCCCTCCACATCAGATGCATCTCCAGTGCCTGATAATCTTTCCCGAGACAATTAAACCTTCATTTGTTGCTTCCTTGCAACTCCAGATCTTAAAACTATATACTTTTTTTTTTTTTCTGTTAGGTTAGGATTGCTTCCAACTTCCAATCCCCAATTTAGATTACACGCTCAGAAACTAACTCCAAACATTTACTGCGTTTGAAGGTCACAGTGCTATTGATTGATTTCCAGTTATAATGTATGTTGTCCTAACATGAGTTAAAAACATTCTGGGCTAAATCCAAAAATGCTGGGATCAAAGCATCTGGACTTGTTGCTTTCATGTTTGGCACATAAAGGGGCTGGCAGTCACCAATGTGGTCTTGGCTGGGCTATAGTTGTTTTCATTCTCTGATGTGAAACAGTTGGGAATCACAGACCCTCCAACAGTTATAGTGGACTAAATAAAAATTGGCTTAATAACCTGCCAAGCATTTGAAAGTGCCAGTCTCCAGAGTTTTTCACAACTTATTGGCTATGGCATGTTTTTCTTTTCATTTCTCTTGTGTTTTTTTTCTTCCTCTCTCTCTCATTTTTTTTTTAAGAAAGAATTTTCTGCAAAATTAGACTTTCAGTTGGGTATTTGAAATAGGTAAAGTCTTCATCTCATCAGACTCAATTTATTATCTTTGATCTGACTTCACTCATTCCTTTGGCTGCTCCATCTGATTTTATAATTTTAAAAAAACCCAACATTTTTGCTATCGAACTTATCACATAAGAAAATAAACAACGGCCAATTTATTGGCTAGCCTGTCCTAAAGATATCCCAGCACTGCATCTGCATGTCATCTTTTCACTTTCAAATCCACTTTAAGCAGATTATTCCTGAAGTTTTTTCATTACTCTCCCTAAAAGTCTTCTATTTATATTTGCTGTTTATAAAATCGCATCCAGAGGCCGTTGTGCAACGCGCTGCACAGAGTCAAAAGCCATCAAGCCCTCGAGACAAACAATGGAAACACTTCACAGATGGGAGCTGTTGTACAGATGGAGGACGGGGGCAGGAGGGACGTGGAGGTTGGAGAGAGGAAGAATTATGGATGTTGGCCACGGTTGCGAAAGAAGCCATTGGCAGAGCCAGCCACTTAACCCACATTCCCATCCAATTGCTTCCCTACTAATTAATTTTCCCCTCTCATCCTTTTAGAAGGCACATTATAATTTTTACCCCCTTCTCTCGTGTTTCTAAAAAAATAAAGTGTTGGCGATTGAAAAATCAAATTCTTCACGAACGTCACGCATTTTTTCAGTCACTTTGGCTAATTTCTAGGAACTTTGCGTTGGCCTTGGGAGCGCTGCCTTGGATCGGGGGTGGGGGCTGCCCCTGGCGAGGTCAGCACCAGGAAGGTCACTGCTTCCAAAGTTAAGGAGCTGCTCCTGCTATTTCCAGCCAGACAACGGCACCTCGCTGCACTCTGGGGTGAGGTTTATGCTCAGACAAGTTTTAGGGCAGTCTGTCGGTCAGGGAGAGCAGTGCTGCTCCTCCTGCTTCCCACTCCTGACAGCTAATCCAGAGGAAAAGGGAATTTATTGTGGCCCCATCAGTGGTGCAGGCCTGCACTAGACCTCGGCCTCCAAGATTGATGCCGTCAATGTTCTTTGCCCATCCCTGCGTGGCCTCAGCAAAAATCTCCCGAGGGACCACATGCTGCAAATCCCTTTTCTGCTGCCCAGGCTGAGCTGAGATTCCTTGGATTCAGGCAAGTGATATCAGAGCAAAAAATAGGAGGAGGAAAAGGACTGTATGATCCTTAACCTCTGCATGAGAAGCAGGGCCTTCCCTGACTGATTTTTAAACAGACCATTTTCAACATCTCCGTGAGGCTTCCAATCAGTTCTGGGACAGTTAAACTTGGATTGAAGAGAGGCTAAAACCAGCTAAAACTAATGTTTTAGAGACAGTCAGGACATGAGGGATGAAGTGTTAAAGCAAAGAGATGATTTCAGTTCTGGCACCTTTGGCAAGGCTAAATATCTCCTTAGGACTCGTAGTAATGAAAAAATGAATGTTCTGCTAAGAAAACCAACACTCAGCATAAAACACACATTTACCATTAATATGTAGTCTAGAGCCATCTGAAAGTAAGATTACCTTATAGTAAAATGAATATAAATTTGGCTTGCTAAAGGATTTTGAGGAGTTTTTTTTGTGTTCAGGTGAAACATTATCAATTGCTGCTGTGTGTGGCTGTATTTATACAGTTTGCTTTTCATATTGCCATTAGAAAAACTCGTGCACATTCTTTCCATGTAAAATAACTTTGTAAAATAACTTAGTCCAACAGTTACACCTAGTCTGAGTATCAAAGATTTTTTTTTTTATTTTTAATGTTTTGATTATAAGTGAGTAAATGAGCATATGTGCAATTATATTTTGGGTGCAATAGCTTCAGCCGCCACATTTTGGCATTTTATTTTATTAGCTAAAAGCTCACATATGGTTTCCATGTTTCCAATCTGGCTTTAAGGATGCAATGGCTGAATTAAGCAATGTTTCTCCTCACTCCAATTCCCTTAGATATACTTAAAAAGTCCATTCAGATTATAAAAAAAGTAAATTAAGGTTTATAATATTCAGAAGGTGGCCCATGGTAGTGAATAATACAGTGCTATCTTGTAAGTCCCCTTGCACCCTGCAGAAACTGTTAAAAGCCAAGTTTCATAGTTTAAAATATTAAATCACTCTACGATCCTGTGGGGCAGAGTCATGCCTGAGTCCCAGCATATTTCTTTTACGAACAACGATGCCATTATATCAGCATGAGAACCCCCAGATGATGGGTCACCCCACGTCCCCACTGGGATTTTTACATCCTTCAGCACCTCCCCACGTTGGACCTGGGGGATTTGGGGAGGATTTTGAGAGTCCTTGTCCAACACAGTCTGACAAAGTCTAGAAAAATGACCTGGGGGAAAGAGCTGGGGTCACTTGATGAGCAGCCCTGAGAGCGGTCAACAGGAATTGTTGGGGCCCATCCACTGTGGAGCAGTGGAGGGGACAGAGGCCTGGGAGAGGCTCCAGGGGGTGTGGAAAGGGCGTGAGCAGCTCTGTGTCCCACAGGGCTCGTGGCAGACGTCAGGCAGCGCTTCCCAAACGCAGAGGTGGCGAATCCCGAAACGCCGAGAGGGAAGTCAGGCAGTCCCTTGGGAAGGGGTTTGCAGTAACTGCCCAGGAAAACCCACGCCAGGGATGGCCTCGGCCTCGGGGAGCAGCTTGGCTGAGTGACCTGCCAGGTCCCAGCCAACCCCACATTTCTGTGAGCTCACCAGAACACTCCAGCACGTCTGGGAGCACGGGAACGCGGGGCTGCTTCTCTGCTGAAGGGGTGCAAAAGCAGATCAGATCCAGGATTTCCCTCTTACCATAGAATCCTGGAATGGTTTGAATTGCAGAGAGGCCTTTAAAGACCATCTCATTGCAACTCCCTGCCATGGCAGGGACACTTCCACTGTCCCAGGCTGCTCCCAGCCCCAATGTCCAGCCTGGCCTTGGGCACTGCCAGGGATCCAGGGGCAGCCACAGCTGCTCTGGGCACCCTGTGCCAGGATCTCACCAACCATCCTTACACATACTTATTTCTCCAGATCTTCAAGTTTCCATCTAAATCCATCAAAATCCAGCAAAACATGCAAGTTTGAACAGTATCCATAGGTACACTTAAGCAAGGGATTAAACAGTTTTCTGAATGGGGTCCCTATGTTACTAAGGATTGGCTGTTAGTCTTGGCTCTTTTTTTCAGCCAAATTGAGATGGGAAAAGGTTTCCACGCTGGGATGAAGCCAAGGGTTTTTTCTCGCCCTTTCTCTCCCTTTTTTCCCACCTTTTTCTCTCCAACAGAACAAGATAGACGCCTGACAACTGTTTCTATCTTGCTAATATCCTGGAATTTGGGCCTTCGGGTGTGGGAAATTCAAGACTAAATAGTTGCTGAGACACATTCAGCTGAAGGTTGTAATCCCAGTTCTCACACGTGAGCTCTCCTGACCAGGGGGATGTTTAAACCAGCAGAATTCTTACGATTTAGGTAAATCACAGAGTAAGAAGGGGAGACAGTGTAAGGGAAGGTCTAAATTAATCTGATTTTCACAGGGTTTTGGTGTTGACAAATAATTGTCTAAATCTTTGTTTTAATTGAAGCGTCCTAATCAACTCTAAACATTTGACTGATATTTTAAAGGGTCACCACTATTTTTTTCAGTTCTTTGGAGACATCAAACTCCCATAACTTTGCCTGGAGTCATGGAGAAGGAGGTGACCTCAGCTTTTCTGAAAATCAGCTGTACGTATACCATGTTTGTGAACAGAATTACTGTCTGCAATCACTGTTAAAAATGTAGACCTTGGATGTCTTCCCTCTTTAGTACCAGTGAAATGAACTAATCAAAACATCGAGAGCTTGGAGAACAAGTGAATATTGTGTTGGAAATTCCACACAGTGCCTGGACTGGTCCACATGGACACACAATCTGCAAGATCAAGAGATGCTTCAGCCCTTCTGCTGACACTTGAAAAAAACCAACATTATAAGGTTTAAGGAGGAAAGCAAATTAATGGAAACATCCGCTTAAAAGGACCGTTTCCAATCACTGGTACTCCATTCATTACAGGCCTGAGTGGTTCCAGAGACAACAGAGAACTGTGCATTGTTGCAATGCCAAGAACAAGAGACGCAATATGGATGTTGTGTTGCTTCTCACTCATGGCAATCTGAATGTTTTCATGCCCTTCCCATCTCGCCTGGCGCGTTCATCAGGAAGTTGCTGCCACTGTCTCCCTCCTGGCCAAATGGGAGGCAGGGCTGGCGTTTTGGGGCCCCTCCAGCCAGACACGGTTGGGTTGGGGCGCTGGCACTGGAGCTGGGTTGCCTGCACAGCCCCAGGAGGATACAAGGCAGACACTGGGCAGGAGTTCTGCCTGATGCATTGTCAAGCTAAAAACCTTTTATGGGAGGCAAAGCTTTTTATGGGAGGTAAAAGCACAGCAGTCATTTAATTAACAATACCTCAAAGTCTTCAGAGAACCACATGGCTGAAGTTTTCCCAGGGCCACTGTGATAACTTGTTAAAATTTGGCCAATGCAATTTAATCTTTGCTCCTCCAGCCATTTCCCCAGCACCCCTGCGGCGTGGCAGTGACATTATGGCACGGACTCTCCAGCATGGTGAGGGCTTGAAAATGTCACCAGATGTCTCAAGAGCACATGGAAAAACTTCCTCTCAAGGCCTGGCAAGGCACAGAGTAATACAGGGCTTTTTCAGGAGGTGAAGCAGCAGCCTTTCAGCAGAGCTTACTTCCAACCCGTGTCTAACAGAGGGGAGGGTGCACCATGTCTGATTAGCACCTGAGGAATCTGTACTCAAAATACTCACCAGGTAAGGCAGAAATAACCCTACAACGTCCAGTATTACCTGCATTGAGGCCAACAGGCCATAAACAGGAGCAGGACATCAGCTGCCACAGCCCATCACAGTCTGCTGGAGTCACCAACTTCTGTTGAGTTTGACGAAGCCAGAATGGGTTAAGAAATGGGTTAAGAAATGGGTATGTGTGGTGAAATTGTGCAACTTGTATTGTTTTGGCACTACGTATATTCTAAACTAACAATCTTGGCCAAGAGATTTTTTTTCTTTTTTAATCCTTCCTTTTAGGCCTCTTGTAATTTAATCTTACCCAAAATTTATGGAAAGAATACATACCCACTTTATGCCAATCAGTGAGGATTAGTCCTTGCAAAAACTATTTCTTCCGTGCTATTTTGCATCTTGCTGCAGTTTTCTAGATGTCTTAAATGTAAAAATAAACAAACATCCATACATCTGGGAGCAGATTTCCAAGCAGAGCCCAGTGCCAGCTTTTTTTCCTTTTCTGAGTGCTCAGCACCCACGGCGGGGCCAGTTCAGCTAAACCAGGGCCAGGTTTCCATAGGAACACGCCCATCTGGAGGCTCCCATCCTGACAAATATGCACAGATTCATCGTTTAACTCATCCTCCCGCCCAGGAAGGATAAAGTGACACAGTGCTGCAGCAGCATCAGCTCTTGATAACAGCAGCACCGACCCCGTGACGGACACACAAACAGCTGGGAGGAATGTTGGCCCTGCAGGGCGATTGCTCAAATCTCTGGTGCAGACCTGAGTGTTTGCTTATGTTCCTGCTTGGCAAGATACGGCACTGGGGAGATACTGGTTAGTGCTTGGGCAAGAGAATCATTTCTGACATGCCTCTGATTCCTCAGGACAGAAGAAAACCATTGGGAAGGGAGATACGGCGTTGGTAGCTGCTCTTCCTCGCTGATTTACTGGCCTGGCCCTGATTTATGAAGTGCAGCTCTGGACAGGATGTTGCCATCTGAGGCTGTGTATTTGCGTGTCAGCTGCAGGATTTAGGGGTGACCCCTGTCCTGCAGGGAAAGGGCTCTGCACTGGGCAGGGGATGGTCTGAGCAGGTGTTTTCCATCTCCAGCTTCTGTGGCGAGGCGAGTTATTCAGTCTGACAACAGCCAAGTGCACGTTTAATTGGACAGGAGAGAGAGTTGGGTGAGCAAAGCAGGGAAGCCTTGCCCTTATTCATACAAACAGCCTGATGAATCCTTTCTGCTACGGTCCCTCCTTATTTTGTGTTTCCTTTCCACAAATATTTGAGTGAACCAAATTCACAGAAAAGCAATGCCTTGGTCTCATGAGAAAGAGTCACTGGAAATCATTTCTGCACACAAAAATACTTGGGCTTGTAATCAGGGGACAATAACCTCATGTACCAGAGAAGCCACATGATGTTGTGTGTCTGATCTACATCTGAATATGCACAGAGCCATTTAAGCTGGAAAAGGCATCTGAGACCATTGAGTCCAACCATGAACCCAGCACTGCCAAGTCCACCACCAGCCCTGTCCCTGAGCACCACATTTACACATTACTGGAACAATTCCAGGTGTGGTGATTCCACCACCGCCCTGCACAGCCTGTTCCAGTGCCTGGCCACCCTTTCAGAGAAGACATTTTCCCTAATATCCAACCAAAACCTCTCCTGGCACAACTTGAGGCCATTTCCTCTTGTCATATCACTCTTTACCTGGGAGAAAACACCACTCCCCTCCTGTAAGGGAGTTGTAGAAAGTGATAAGGTCCCCCTGTTCCTCCTTTTCTCCACACTAAACAACCCTTGCAGGTAAATTCTGCAATCAAACACAGGAGTGGTGAATAGTCACACACACACAAAAAAAGACTTGTTGAGAAATCAGTCAGAAAAACATTTAGAGTATAACAATTGCAAAGATCATCTTTCTTGCAATAAATTATACAGAACATTGGGAACACCTTTCAGTGTGTGTGACTGCTTTGCATCCCATGTCTTTTTCGCAAGAGTTTTTTTCCTACACTAAAAAAAAAAACCCAAACCAAACCCCCACAGTTATTTGCTCACTGTTTGTAACACTCTGCAACTTTAAAAATTCTTCCTCCCCAGTGCAAACATACTTCCTCACAGAGGCAGCAGCACAGCCCCGCTAAGATGCTTAAGAGGAGGTCAAGAGAAAAGCCATTTACCAGGGGAATCTCCCTTAGCCCTTAACACATTTTTATTGCTACCTAAGCACACAGTGTTCTCTCAGAGGCTAGATGAATAAATATGCCTCTTTTGAGCAAACATTTATAATGCTATTTGAACACGGGGGAAAAACAGTTTCAGCTTAAAAATGATACTCACACCATGTTTACATTTTTTTTTCCCAAGCTGCAGTTAAAATGAAACTATCCAGACAGACATTCAGCATGAGGCTCGGGAAAGCATGTTTCTTTTGGCCCCTTTCACTACAGAATTTCACCTAAAAATGAAATACAAAAGACTGGGGTTTGGGGGGGTGGGGGTGGAGAAAAATACAAAAGAAAGATTTGTTTGTAGATGAATTACTCTGTGGAAATTCATCCAAGAACATCAGTGTAATTGCTCATTAATAAGAGAGTTGGAAGATACTTTAAAATGTTTCTGTTCCTTTGAACTTTGTGAAGCCAAACAGAGTCCCCGAGCTGGTGATGTACTCGTGCATGGACCTCGCTTGGAATGAGGAGGTGCCCCTTTCCTCCTCCTCCTCCCCAAAAACCCAGCAGATAAGGCTCTGATCTGCTTTGGGGCACTCTGGGCTCAGCCCTCAGTGGCAGATCTGTCCCTGGGCAAGGAACATTCTCATTTTCACCTCTTTGCCACCGAATTTTAAATTCCTGAGGCCAGGGAGCAGCTCCCATTTTATCAGAAGATGGAGGAATGAGCTGGACCTCGGGACACCACCCCAGCAGCGTTCTTAATCCAGCTTGAAGAGGACTCCTGACACACCAGAAGTTAAGGAGCTCTGAAGGGCTTTCCTGGCCGGGCCTGGAGGGGAGTGATCAGCCCCTGCAAGGATCCCTGTTCTCCGAGCTGCCAGAAACTCCAAATCCCACTGCCTTCACTGGCACTTCAGGGCACTCAGCACCTCCCAAGATTAATTCCTCAAGCAGGGAGAGGTCTAGAAACATATATATTAGAGCACTTTACGTCTTCAGCTGCAGTAGGGCTCTCTCTGGTGAGCTTGACAAAGGACAGATTATATATTATGCCATGCCATAAACTTCAGCAATCTAAGAATTCTGAAAATACCCCGTTCTATTACTCTCCCTGCTTTGACATGAAATATTAAACACCGCTTACCAAAGTGATGTTATTGAACACAGATGTCCGCTATCACATTCAAATTGGTCAAGTCAATCTAGGTTTATATATTTTCTTTACTTAAGCGTTTGTATAAACCCAAGTGTGCCCTGACAGTAATGATTTCACAATATACTATATTCAATTAAGGAGACAAATATGCATTTACATTTTTACTGAACTTGTTTCACACACACACAAGCTCCAGCTCCAAATTATTTTTTGACATTTGGTGGAAAATAAAGGAATAGAAATGGTGCCACCTACTGAGTCGCTCAAACATTTTTGGAGGCCAAAAACAATCATGCAAATTACCAATATGCTCATTCCAGTTAAAAATAAACAAACCTTCAAGCTATATTTATAAGCCTGTGGGAAGATAGCCATAGGGAGTGTCCTGGTTATCAAATCACTCAGTGGCTGGAGCTCTGACCAGGGTGTAGGAGACTCCAGTCCAGCTCCCCCTTGACTCTCAGCAGGTTTGAATCCACCTATTCCTCTGGAAAACCCAAGAAAAATTAACCAGTCTGTGTCGTGGCGGACCATGGATTTTTTTGGCAAGGGATGGATGTGACAACACGTGGGAATCCAGCGGAGTGGCCCCCTCACCAGGAACTGCTCCGCGGGACCCGCGTCACCGAGAAACCCTCAGGAACCAGGGAGGTTTGCTGTCAAGTAGCTCCTAAACTCTACCAGGCAGACGAAAGTTAGGCAGATATCTAAATTTACAAGCTGAAAAGGTGTATCAAGGCTCCAGAATGAAGACAGGCCCTCAGTGCCACTTCAAAAGCCAATGTCCCTTTCTGACATCCATCACGGCACAGCCTTGTCTTTAAGATCCTGCAGAGTGAGGCAGAAATATTGAAGGTGTTTGCCAGTGCTGCAGTTCCCTCACTTGGGGAGGATAAAGTATCAAAATAAGCTTCACTGTTGCCTTGATATCAGGCAGAGAAGCTGTGATTCATGGCTTTTTTTTCAGCTGAAAGGTCAGCCTGGTCAGCCTTGACCTTCACACGGGGGAGCCAAGCAAGAGCTCTGTAAATACACCTTGAGGCAGGAAGATCTCTGGTAAATCATGAGTTTGTGTCTGGTCTGAAGCCAGTGACAAAGCAACACCTTTTGTGGGGGTGGGAAATGCCAAACAATCCCTCCTGACTGGCCATGAACACTGCTCTCCTTCCTTCCCCAGTGCAGCCTCCGTGCAGAAATGCTGGGATGTGCCTGCCATGAGGAATTTGTGGTTTAGCTTCCTTGCACAAAAGATGAAAATCATGTTGATCGTCTTTGGAAAAGTTGTAGTTATGACTGACAGTGTCAGCTTTTTATTCTTCCTCATTGCAGACAGAGCAGGGGAAGATCCTACCTGAAGCCAGGTGTGCCCAGTGTCAGGGGAATGGCATGACAAGCTCAAGTCTGGGATTTTTTCATCTCTGATGAAGTGTGTCTGTCTGTTTTAGGTCTGAAAATAATAGACTAAAAAGCACAGACTCACAAGTCTGGGCAAATAAACAATGACAAGTTAAGATTTTAATACTATGACAAGGCACTGATGCAGTTAATTTTTCATTATCCCATCTTCTCTTCCCTAGTGCTGGTTCAGAACGGATCCCAGGGGTGAGCAGGACAACCCTGTCAATCCCTCTCTGCTGAGTGCAAGCTCAGCTCACTGAGCCCTCCCCAGACCTGCAGATGTGCAGCTGTGTCTTGGTCTTGGCACAGGCAGACAGAGCAGAGGTTTCCACAGCTATTGTGCATTTAATATCTGCCAGCTTCTTGTGTTGGGGACCGGTGCAGCACTTAAAGACTTGGGAAAATAATTGTGAAACATTAACAGGTCCTTATTGTTAACAGGTATTCCTGGCAGAGATTCCTTCAGGGCAACTTGGACAAGGCACCCGGTGGAGCTGGCAATGGCATTTTTTCCCAGAGGGACCTTCAAACCCTCCTGTGTGGGGCTTTGCTTTGCTGGCAGCAGATGCAGGAAGAAACCCAGTTTTCAACATCCTCCTTCATGCCTGCTCCAAGTAAAACATTAATTTATTGGTCATGATGCTTTTCACATCTCCCCTGCCCCGGCATGTGATGCAGGGGCTGCAGCACCATTTATCTACTCGAGATAACAAAGGCTGCAGATCCCTCCCTTCTGCAGCTCCTGAAGGGTCCCGGGGCTGCTTTCTGCTCACACAAGCCCTCACTGAGACATGCATTAAAACGGATTTCTACTGCTGAAATCATTCTGTCCCGAGTGTTTACAGGCAGGTTTTGATTTTTCTCAAAGGAGGAAGCCCTGTCTCTCTAGAGGACCCTGCGTGGGGTTGGGGTTTTCTACTTTTTTCTACTAAAAAAAAAGGCAAAAAAAGCCAAGGGTTTTTTTTTTTTTTTAATATATATTTTAAGCTAGAAATCAAAAATAAGAGAAAATCCACTGCAACTTCAAATACTGATGCACCAAGTCACACACGTTGCTATCCCTTGTCGAGAGCACATTATCAAAGCAGTGACACGGAACTACCAAACCAATCCTCAAAGCTTCCCAAGGGAAGGAAATCCCCAGCTAACACCCTAGAGCAGAAGAGTTTGCAACAAGAAACCAAACCCACCCAGCCCCCACCAATGCTCTTTTCAAAGACTTAAAGATTTCCAGGTGCTTGACATCCATGTTAACTTTTTAAGTAATAAAACTTGAGGAGAGGATTCCCGTTGGATCAGAGGAGAGACTTTGCTACAACAATAGCTGTGCTGGCAAACTGACTCCTTTCAACACATTCTTGAGTTTGTATTTTAAGTGGTTTTGCCACATTGGCAGCCAAAAATAACTATTTTCTGATCAAATTCACTGGTTCTTGTAAAATATTTTAACACGCTAACTATGACTGTGAGCAGTCCTAATAGTCCTTCAAGCTGCCTGTTCAAACCTCTTAATTCTGAGGGGGTGAAGGGCTCCACAAAAGGCTGGAGCAGAGCGATGCCATCCGTGGCTGCTGCTCCTGCAGCACTCCCACCCCTCATTACCCAGGGATACAGCCCATAATTAACGTGATGCTGTTACACTTGCTGCTTTGTATTTCATATATACCCTTAATGCTAATTAAGAGCAGCCTTCCCCTGTGCCTGGTAGTGCAGGGCCAAGATCCACAACAGCTACCACAGCTGAAATGTCAGGGAAAAGGGAAAAAAGCAAATGGACAGGCAGGAATTACCCCACAGTCTCTCCTTGCACCGATCTCACTCTTTGATGATGATGTACAGCAAGAAATCTTAATGTGGGTCTTACAGGATAAATAAATCATTTCAAAACTGGATTTCTGGTTGAAAAAAGCCTCCTCCAGCTGCAAAAATTACAGAATTTTCATTAAGTCACTTTGTAAGTAATTTATGGCACTTTAAGGCTTACCAAATAACAAAGAAATGACAGGCTGGGTTCTCGTTAATGGGAACAGGGCAGAATCCCTGGAGCATTTCCACCCCAAAAGTGACTCCAGTTACCCAACCAACACGTGCCCCGTTCACAGGGCTGCTCCCACACCGGGCAGCCTCCACAGCCCCCTCCAGAGCAGGGGACAGAGCTGAGACAACCCCTGGGTTTCTGGATGAGCCAAGGACGTGCAGGCAGAAAGAAAGCCCAGATTCCAAGAACAGAACCTGCTGCAAATGGCAAAGCTGCTGATTTTGGACTCCTTCGGGTGGGAGGTCAGCGAGGCAACCTGAGCAGGTGGATCTCAGTTACTCTGGACCAACACGGTGGTGGTTTGGATAACAGACCTTAAATTAATTAATTAATTATCATTAGGCTCTTGGAGTCACGAGAGGGAGAAGGGAGCACATGCCTTAAACCAGGATGTTACATCTGGACGGGAAAAAACTCCCAGTAGATGATGGCATGAAGCATTTAAGCATTAACTATAATATCTACACCACATGCAGCTTCTCAAGATGTTTTGCTGTCATCAGCTTAGTAAAAGATAAAGATTTATGGGGCTATTACTGAAAAGGAAGCTCGATACTGCCAAATGGCACGGACAGTTAGATGACTACTTGCTGACATCTTTATTCATATATAAAACAACACAACTGAGTTGTGTTTTTTTTAACTACCATGCTCGAAGGAATCAACAAAGCAGTGCCTTATCATACAGCACTTTAAAGTCGATTTTAGACCATTCATGGGCTTTGGATGGTTGTTTTTATTGCGTGCACACAGAATATTCTATTAGCACCCTGTGAACTTCTAGTGTTGACTAAAATAAGAGATAAGCAGTGCTGGCTGCAGATTGGGATAACATTTCTGAAGATGCTGAGGGACCATCCCATGGAACAGAGCTCCCTGGATACAGTCACAAGGTCACTCTGGTCCCATATATCTGTTATTAGGAAAAAAATCTTTACTCTGAGGGTGCTGAGGCACTGGCACAGGGTGCCCAGAGAAGTTGTGGCTGCCCCACATCCAGTTGGAAATAGATGGTCTTTAAGGTCCCTTCCAACCCAAACTATTCCATGATTTATGAACATTTCAAGTGCTGCAGAGGCAGAGCTTTTTAAAGGTTTACAACACAGATCAATGTTAACTCTGCAGAGGTGGAGAATATTATGGCTTAATATTCCATGTCTAGTTTTTGATCAGCTTTTAACAGCAATCTGAGAGGTTAATAGCAATAACATCAACAGCTTCTTTGAATAGTTTAAATACGACTTCTAATAAAGAAATAACCGGGTAAGTTGCAAGGATTATAGAATTATTTTTAGAACATATGTCAGAAAGATGACAAACCAAATGAACTTAATTATTTTGTTCCTTGTTGAAAACTGCAGGAAGAGTGAAGTAAATCACGCAAGACAGAACCCTCCAGTATTACACAGCTCGATTCAAAACGTTTGCCCTGAAATTTAAAAAGGAATCCAAGCCTGCTCTCCCAGAAAGCAGCGAGCCAGAGCTGTCCACTTTGACAGCTTGATCTACCGTCCCCCCTTTGTTACACGTTTTGAATTCAATTTAGCCTGCTACTTCCAATTAACCAGCACACTCTTGTTGCATTATTTGGCATTAAGCAGGCACATGTGTTCCTTCAGCCCCTGCCAGTGTGAGAAGACAATACCCTGAAGGTGAACTGGGCAATTTTTTGGCAGAGCTGGGCTCTGGGAATGCCCAGGCAGGCTGATGGGAGGCTGCAGGTGTGTGGTTTCAAATGCCTTCAAAGTGCTCCGTGCCCAAGTCTTCCTGAAATGTTACACTTCATCCTCTTCCAGCAAGATTTATGCTGTGTTTTGAATATTTCTAATACTCTGGAGTCTGAGGGACAGAAAGCTGTATTTGTCAGGCTCAGTCACTGGCCAGGTTGCCCTGGTCAGAGATCATACACAAACCCATTTGGGCACAGGGCATTATTTATTCTACACAAACTCCTAAAAGCAGGTGTGATTTCAGCCTGTTTGCTCTGAATGTGAAAGAGTTCAGTAAAGTTTCATCCACAACATAAGCCTGTTGCTTCAAGACTAGCAATAAGAGAAAAACAAGAACAAGTTTTAATGACATGTTTATATAAAAAAAAAATCAGCATCTTTTCACTACAGCACAGCTACAACAGAAAGTACAGTACAGATCTGAGATACATCCCACACATTCCTTCAAGAGGGGTTACAAATTCACAGAGACATCATATTGCTATGCAAGTGCTTATTAAAAGCAATGAAAAGAACAGAATGAACAATTTATGCTCGACAAGGCTGAGATTTGGTGTTTACTGCTGGAAATTGATTTACACAGTGTCAGAATTTAAAATTGTGACCTTGCAAAAGAATTACTGGGCACAGTTGCAGCCCATGCATGGAGCTGCTCACAGGCCAACCTGAAGGAAAAGTCCTTCAAAAACTGGGGACTGAGGTGGTTTCTAGCCTAAATATAAAAATATTAACACAAGGATGGGAGGATGGAGGTTTCTTGGTCCACCAGTGCTCTCAAAGATTGTTCCTAAGCTTTACTTTGCTCTGATAAGAAGCTAAATTCTAACAGAGTCGCTGTTTGATCTGCACAATGAATCCACGATGGCTCCCAAATGTCTTTGCCTCTTCTGGGAAGGACATAAAGGTATTATTTCCATGTTTGTCCCGTTGGCAACTCCTGACACTATGCTGGTTATTACTTACACAAACAGAAACCTGCAGCCAATCAAAATAATATGGTTGGCAAGGAATCTGGGCAAACTTTAATAGCTATGGTTCTTCAACATAAAAAGGATAAAAGTGGAATAATAATTTTTGGCAGGGGAAGCGGGGAATTTTTAAAATTCTGATTGTTTTCCTATGAGGATAGTGTTAGTGAAGTCTAACTTAAAACATGTTGTTCTGGTTTCATGAATTCTCAGCGAGCGAGGTTCTGCTGGGCCCACTGAGTTACACTCAACTCCTTCCCACTCCGACTGGAGTTATCTGGAATACACAAGGTAAGAGAGGGGGATTTGGCACAGGAACTGCATGGCTGAAATAATTCCAATGTCTTTCTGAAAGGAGTTATCTGCACGTGCAAGTGTGTTAGGGAGGAATACCCAGAGGGTCTCTTCAAGGACTGTAATTAACTGCAGCCCCCTGGGAAACGGGGAGCCAGCAAAGGCCTTCACCAAGAGGAAGATGGACATCAATTTAACTACAAACCCCATTTTCACTGAGTTTTTCACTTTCATTTTCAACAAGCCCCAGTGCTGTGGTCAGGGCTGTATCAGCCTGACACTCTTTCGTTGGAATCTGATGAAGCAAATAAGCAGAGTTGTATTAATTTAGTAGCAACTACACTCACTTGCCACAAAATTAATCTCTGGAAAAGCTGATTTAGTCAGTTTTCCATTAAAAACCTCCATCCTGTCTAATAAAGGCTACTTTTTAGGCAAAGAATTAGGTAAATGTGTTAAACCGCAGTAAGGAGCAGAATCAAAACATTAATATCACAAGCAAGTAAACTTCCTTATTAATAGTTATTAATGTAAAGCTGTGGCTCTTCTGGAAAACAAAATCCTGTAACATTTTCTCTGCCTTATGAAAAAGAAAAGAGCCAAGATAAGACATTCCAACTACCCCAATCAAAATTCATCTCTTAATACTTTTGAAATCTCTAATTCTGATTTTTACCTGTAATGACTGTACTTTGTTTTGGAACAGAAAGTCATGCAGAACCA
Source organism: Daphoenositta chrysoptera (assembly GCA_013397915.1). NCBI lineage: Eukaryota > Metazoa > Chordata > Aves > Passeriformes > Daphoenositta > Daphoenositta chrysoptera. The sequence continues at coordinate 88,722 of VZRO01006127.1, forward strand.
CAAATCAGAATGGTCTGTTTGATGGCACTGAAGTGAATTTCTTTCCCCAAGGTAATAACATAAAGAAGCCAAGAAGCATTTTGAATAAAAAAGTTGATTGCATATGGAGTGGTTTGTATGAATCGGCGTTTTTTGATTTTAAAAAAGTTTGCTGAAATACTTCCCAAAGCAGATCTACTTGGGCCTCTAATTCATTGGCTCAGGCTCAGTATCAGTCACTTAAAATATGTGTTTCATCATGTACCTAAAATGGTGACATCCTTTGAAAACACTTAATACAAAAATCTTTTATTTCCTTATACTACATATTTACAATTCCATTATCAAGGTACTGTGGAAAATGTAAACAAGTATACACAGGTGTAAATAATATGGCTTGAGAAAGGTTTCCCCTTTGATTAGCTGCTCAAATCACACGCCAGTCTACAAAAATAAGAGAAGAACAGTGCATTTGACACATTCTGCTGTCTGACAGCAGCGTGAAGGGTTTGAGCACGAGCTGCTGAGTGACCACAGCAGTCTCTGGGCAGCTGTCCATGGACTGGAATGTCTGATGTCTGGAATGTGGCCAGTGGAGGGTCACTGAGGTAATGGGGTGTCCTCAGCAGAGAAGACCAAGGCTGTAGCCAACCACCCCATGGGGGCTGTGGGGGAGAGGAAACCAAAACTCCTCAGAGATTCACACTAAAGGGTGGGGAGCAGTGGATCAAAGACGAAACTCAGGAAATTCTGATTAGAAACTAGGAAAAAAAAAAGACCATGAATCTTCACTAGGACAGGTTCAAAGAGGTGGTGGGATCTCCATCTTTGGAGATACTCAGAACTCAGTGGGATGAATCTCTGAAATTTGACTTCAGTGATGAATCTCTGACCCATTTGACTCTGAAGCTGACCAGGCTTTAAAGGGAAGCTTGGACCTTCAGAGGTTTTCTACAACTTTACTCACTCAGTGATTCTACAAAAAGTCTTGAGTACAGTGTGACACTTGCACTACTTTGTAGTTTGGCTCTGCAGTAAATTCAGAGTTAAGATCAAAATATGTCAACTGCTCGACTAGAATTGTTCTTCTGCAGCAGTTGCTAAGATTGTATCCCATTGTCACACAGGAGATTTACCTTACAGGTTCCAGTTCAGTGAAACTGCCCCAAATTCACATAATTGTAGGATCAGACCCGGGCCTCACACCTCCAAAAGAACATTTAAATGTCACTGCCTTGCTGAGAGTCACACGCTTCTGGGACCATAATTTTGCCACATTTACATTGAATGAACTTCCCAGTGACATTCATTGAGCTCTACAGAAGAAATTAAAAAGGGTCAGCAACAGCCCCAGCGATTTTCTGGCTGTTAATTAATTTTGACACATTCACAAATGCCTTTACTTTCAATACCTATGAAGTGATGAATAACAACAATAAGACTTCCACGAAGCTTGGAAAACACCTTCCAAACCTGCATTGCTTCCCATAGATCACAGTTTGAAATGAACTCCCAGGGGAGCAAGAGCCACTTGCTCTGTCCTGGAGAGTTCCTGACTGCAGATGTGTTTAACACCTGGGGGAACCATGGAGGAGATTTGTTACCTCACCTTCCCATCCAACCTCCTGCATCCTGCTTCACCAACCCACCCCTTACCCAACCACAACAACAAACGCCTTGAAAAACCCCAATTTACCATCCATTATTGTCATTTTGTCTCTTGCAAGACAAAAACCTGGTCTTGCAGAGCTGCAATCTGTTCTGGTGGGTGAATGGAGTGTCAGCAGAAGAGCTGGGACTGCCCATACTCTGTGTCTTCCAGGGTCCTGATGCCCCTTCTTAAGTGCACTTTTGATACAGAAATAATCAAGTGGTTACTACTTAGATTTTCTAACTCCTAACCTAAAGAGAGGTATAAATAGGCATTCTGAAATCTTTTAGTCTGGTTAACTCAGAATATTAAAATACAGAACGTAAATTTGTTTATAATGACACAGTTCTATATCAAGGGAAAACCTGTCTAAACAGACAAAATAGCACCAAAATGTCTTTGTTCACTGAAGTGGCCACCAGCAGCTGTTGAATGGTATCAGGACTGTTGTAAGATGACTTGATTAAAAAAAAAAAGGCTGAATAAAAACACAAAATCCAGATAGATTATTTTTAAGCATCTCTCCTTGCTTACAATCTGCTTTCTCCATTCAAGATAAAACCTCTTCTGCATTAGCAGTTACTGTTTGATGAGAAGTGCTGCACAGTTTGACAAACCACTGAGAAATTCATCTGGTAAGATGTGAGAACACAATGCCAGGGGGGTCTGGCAGATGACACCACGCTCTTCGGAAGGCAGATTCAGACAGAGACCTTCCAATCAGTCAAACCACACCAGAAATGCAGAAGATGCTCTTAAATAAATTAACAACTTATTGAGAACTGTGGCAGATTCTTCTTCAGCTGCAAGTTCAAAATTAAACTCTGAGCTTTTCTCGAACACACAACGCTAATCAAAGAGGAATTAACTGGATGAATCCCTCTAGTTTCCATGCAACGTGATTTTGCAGTCAATCTGTAGAGGCTTCATAATCTGTGGAACACTCTTTAAACTTGGTGCTGGTTGTCAAGTGGGTTTAGAAAGTCCCTGATAATGGAGCGTGGCTCATTCCATGGTGATGTGTTACACGCTGCTTATCCTGATACTCTTTGGAGCTGGTCTGATTAAAAACATGTCCAGGCTTTCAAGCAATGAGTTATATTAATATCAGAAAGAATGTCCAGAGTAGATTAATGGAAGGGCAAGAGGCTAGGAATGAGCACATGAAACAGATTCAACTTTTTAAAAGGATCCAGCTACTAAATGGCCTCTGTAGTCTTCCATAAGAAGTGTGAATACTTCAGTACAATTCAAGCTGAATTGAATAACTGTTTTCATATCCAAATTCAAATACCGTCTGTGCATATAAAACAGTTCATTTATTAGTCCAAATGTTACTGTTGTAGAGCTCTTGGAAAAATACTCCCTCCTTCTTGAGTTTGTTCTTCATAAAAGGGAAGCTTTGGAGGGCCACCTAGAGAATTAAGTAGAAACATGGTTTTAGGTCCATATAACCTAATACTGAAATATTATATAGATTATACAATTTACACTTGAATAATTCAATAAATGGTAGCCTTGAAAAGAAGGTAGAGGGAGTTACAGCAGCCTCCTCACAGAGGCAGAGAGCAGGCAAAACAATAAAACACCTCCAAATCAGAAGTCTCCCAAAGCTTTTCCTAAACGAAAGGAGGAGTTGTGATCAGACTGCAAGCGAGAGTAAACTTCCCCTCGGTACTCTATTTCATTAAGAAGAGAAATTATCCAAATAATCCAATGGGCTGATGCTCCCATCCAAACGGACCACCAGCACGGGCCAGAGGTGTTTTATTCCAGCAGGAAGGGCTGCAGCCCCCGGGCTGGGAACCTTCTCTGCAGGTCAGACCCATCCAGGAGGCCGGGCAGGAGCAGCTCCCGTTGGAGGGGTGGCAGCGGCACCACAGGAGCAGCCGGGGCCCTGATGCCTTATCCCTGTTCTTAAAATCAGAGCCCAACACGGTTAGAGGGGAAAAAGGGGTTTTTTACCTCAGTATTTATTTCAAGGATCCCTGGTGCACTCCGTCCAGGTGGAACACTCTGAACATGCACATCGAAATGCCCACCCCAGAATGCACACCCCAAATGCACACCCAAAATGCACCCACATGATAGATGGGCTATGGAATTACAGCCCCAGTCCACCCCCTCCCTCCCCCCAGAACCCTCCCCTGCTCAGACCTATCATTTAGTTTACAAAATGTGTTCCCGAGAGGACCGTGGTGTCTGAAGCCTCCAGGATGTTCAGTCTCCTAACTCAACAAAACATCAAGTCTAGGAATGTAGGCTAAAAGAAACACCAAGAATACAAAAGGCCACGAAGGCACACAAAAGAGGTATAAAGAAAAGGCAAAAAAATCATTATGGCATCAGCCCAACCGCTCTGGCCTGCACCCTGCAAGGACAGGAGGGTTGGGGAGAGGGGGAGCACCTCCTGCCAGCACCCCTCTTCTGCAGGATCAGTGAGCTACTGAGACACCTACATCTGTTAACATTAAAACACGACATTTCGGAAAGCGCGGCAGCCGTCGAGTTTGGTCTGCCACATGCTCTGCCCAAGCTGCAGAGCAGCTGTCCTGAAGAGGTTCCCAGAATGGAAATCATTACTGGTGTAAAAACAGGGGCTGACAGCCCAACAGAGAACATCTTGGGATCTGCTCAGGAAAGTTGCTGTCAGCATCCTGGATCCACACTATCTCCTGCCCCTGTCTCTCCTGCATGGCGGGGCAGGCAGTGAGTGCTGGCCAAGAGCCTTCCCTCACAGAACATGACACTGAAAATTAATCCATTTCATAGATACTCACACGTCTTGCTCTGATTGCACAATCCTGCTGCCTCCTGGCAAATTGGACTCACAAAAAAAAAATCTCACTTCCAAATGCAAATATGTTTCATACCTAGGCTGGTAAATCCTCACTGCAATTTTTTATGCATCAGAGGACGGGCAGGAAAGGAAAGTGAGCAGCAGGGTCACAAGGCAGGGTGTGAGACACACAGCAAACAATAGCCCTCTCCCCTTCACCTCGCTGGAAAACCCTGCAACCAGGGAATTTGCTTTCTCCCACGAGCACCCTCGGGTAAATAAAGTCCTGCTGAGCCCTGCATCAGCTGCAGCCCCAGCACGTGGGAGAACTCGCCCCGTGCGCTCCGAGCTTGGCCTTTTCAATTAGGAAATGTTATGAGAAAAGGTCTCCCCAAACACCTCTGGACCTGATTTTAATTTATGTAATACCACATTTTCATGTTAATAACAATGTGTATTTAAGACATCTGTTTGAAAGTCTGCAATGTTAATTTACTACAGAAAAAGAATGCCCATAAAAGTCTGTTATATTCTCTCTCTCTCTTTTTTTTTTTTAATTAACATTTTGCCTGTTTAATGGGTGCTTTACCAGAGTTCAAATTAAAATCAGGCCTTTTATCTTTATGGCTGCTGCACAGTCACAGCTGCTCACAGTTATATCACAGATGAACTGAGCCTAATTGAAAATAAAAATGCAAATAAAACCTACCCCATAACAGCTTTTCATGGATGGGGGCTACCCTAGCTGATTTAAGAAAAATAAAAATGACTCACAGAGTTTGCAAGGAGGAAAACCTCGATTCCCATTTTTGGTGCTGAGCTTCCCCCTTGCGTTCCACTTTGCCTAAAATTGTACTGGAGACGCCCAGGGACACCCAGGGCTGTGTGGCCAGTGAGGGTGGCTCATGTCCCCACTGAACAGTGCTGCAGACTGGGAGCTTCATTTCCTGACCCCAGGACAGTCACAGAGGGAATCAAATGCTTTTCCATTGTAGTTTGTTTTGCAGGTTGCACTAATGCTTAAGCTTACAGCAATTTGTATTAATAACAGCCTGTTTAGGTCTACTTCCTGCCCCATCCTAGAACAAAAGGAGAAATAATATTCCCCCACTGTTCCAGGGGCTCAGGAGGATTTTGGTTCCTGGTGTGAAGCTCCACAGTGGCACAGGGATGTTCACTCCTTTTACCTTGTTTGTCACAGCATCAGGATCACAAATGGATTCTGACACTCAGCTAAACCACTGCAATTCCTTTTACTCCAGTGATTACCCTGAAACTACTCCACCATAATCACAGAATCCTGGAATAGCCTGGGTTAGAAGGGACCTTTAAACCCATCTGGTTCCAAATATGAGCACGGGACACCCTTCACCAGACCAGGCTGCTCCAAGCCCCATCCAACCTGGCCTTGAACCATGTTCAGAGTCAGAACTGTGACCAGAGACTGCTCAGCAATCTGCCACTGCTGCCTCTCAATCCTGCACCCATCCCATCAGGGCACAGCACTGGGGGCTGGTTTTCCCTACAGGAAAAATTTCTCACCTATTTTTATATCCTTGTTACAGAAGAATTCTGCTCCTGTGGGCCAACACACAGCCCAAGTGCCCGTGCTGCAAAGGAGGGAATTACATTTGGGTTAAAAGTTCCTGGGCTGCTGCTGAAGCCCAGGGGCAGGCACAGCTGCTGCAGCTCCCCTACCCTCACCTGTAGGGATTCCATCCTGCTGCCAGAGGAAGCAAATCCAGAGCTGGACATATTTTTGCATTGGATTAAAAAGGGTCACAAATGTCCGTGTGGCAAACTACACAGAAATTGGAGTCCTTGGTGCCCATCTGCACCCTCTGCAGTTTTCCCCACTACATTTGCAAAACTTCTTGGTCATTCTTCCCCAGCCTGTGTTCTACAAAACTCAAGGCCAATGACATTTTACAGCTGACCCGTGAACAGTTTTCCTATCAGTGTATCAATTTAAATATTGATTGAATCAAGAGGTACAAGCCTGCTGATAAAGGTGTCGATAACCCCAAAGAGCAATTTTCTACGAACAATGTGCTCTTGAACACCAGCAAATGTCCTTTTACAGTTATTCTGAGACCAACAGGTCAGAGTGGCTTAACTGTACACAGTCCAGCCCTTAAAAATATCTCCCTTACCCATGTCACATTTGTCTCCAGTCTTCCCAGGTGGGCAGAGGCACTTCCCAGTCTCTGGATCACAAGGAGCATCTCCACAGTCACACTGCTGCTGGCATCTCTCCCCAAACCAGCCCCTGTCACAGCCTGACAGCAAGAGAACCCTTTAGATGCACGTTTGAGTGGCAAGATGTACATTAAAGCCTGAGTTTTCCCAGGATGTCTCAGAGGAAAGCTCATAAACTCTCTGCTGAAGTCAGTGTAAATGCCAAGCTTAATGAAGAATCAAACTTAGTGGAATGGGCATGTTTATATGAAGTCTCCTTCTGTTGGGGTCGTCTAATCTAACTTCTCAAAGGTATCTGTAAATCTGTCCCAGAAATGTAGCTGGCACTTATTTTTATTTTTAATTAGAACTCTAGAAAACCTCTCTGTAACACTCAACAGGTCTGACATGCACCTATTTAATAATCTTATTTGGAGTTTTAGAAGCAAATTTAGAATCAGTAAAAGGGACGTATTTTTAATAAATGGCATGTGGAACTGATTGCTGCAAGACATCATGGAGACCAGGACTTTCACTGTATTAATGGGAACCAGATTAGTTAATTTATAAGGGAATGGGAACACCCAGCTGTATAACTGGAAATCTGTCCCAAATTCAATGTTTCAGGATATTCATTAAGCTCAAGATATGGAAGAAGTGGCTCCCAACAACTATTTCAGTAAATATTTGAAGGTTTTTGAGTTCTTCTTTTGGTTGTTTTTTTCTTCCTTGCTTCTTTGCCATCAGAAGGGCACCAGTACCTGTTTCACAGTGGACACCATGATAACCCAAAGGACAAAGGCACTGCCCTGTCACTGCATCACAGCTCGCTCCATTTTTACAGGCACATGTGTGAAGACAGCCCAGCCCATAAAATCCAAGGGGGCACCCTGAAAAATTAAAGTATAAAGTGAAGAAGGCTCATGAAGAAAATCATACACACCAGTAAAGTCCCCTGTATTCTCTGTGACATTCCCTGACAGCCAACAAAAACTGATATTTATCCTTAACTCTAATAATGCCTGGGGCTTTTAAACTTGTACCACCCAGCATCAGAGACATGCAAGATCTGGGAGCAGCTGGGTGATCTGATCCCCAAAATTTTAGGTGAACCACGGAGGTGTTTCTTGCCCACTCTGAAGCCCCAAAACTGTGACAATCCCCCCGAGTGCCCCCACTTACTGTGCTCACAGGAGTGGCCGTAGAAGCCCTCGGGGCAGTGGCAGCACCCTGTGAACCTGTCACAGGTGCCATTGTGCTGGCACAGGCAGTCCAAGGAGCAGCCAGCCCCATACTTCCCTGGGAGACATTCTGCTGGCAGGACATGGACAGAAAAACAGACAAACAATCAAACAAACAACCCCTGACCTCACCCAGAAAACCTGGCATGTGATAGACTCCATTGCTGAGAGATGGTGCCTGGAGAACAATTTGCAGACCCAAGAATATTTGTTATGAAGACACAGGATTTCTGCACAACTGTGATGCATTTACATACTTTGGTGAGAAATCTTTTATGTTATATGGATGTTTGAACAGCAATCTCCTCATATTTGTAACAGTCTCCCCTTTTCAATTTGTCTCTTCACAGACTTGATGCTGAACCCACACCATGTGTTGTAAAGCCATGTAGTGAATGGCATAAATTATATTTTCTTTCTTTTTCTTTATCTACAGCAATATTTTCTTTGAGGCACTTAAAAAGTGTGAAAGAAAACATGAAGCTTTTCCTCCTCTGTGTTATCATTGGAGTTCACACTATTCGAATTTCTAATAAAACCAGGAGGATCTTTTTCACACATTGCAACAGTCTTTCCATGTATAATGACCTATCTGCTTTTACAGAACTAAACACGTCTCAAATTACTGAAAGCCAAGTCATGCAGAAGGGACTGTGCCAATATAATTAACCTCGGCATCATCTCTGAATAAGTTAATTTCCCACTGCTGGGATAATTTGAATCTGGGCAGACGAACTTAAACGAGCGTGGCCGTCCAAATAATCAGATTGAGAACTCTGCAAATGCCAGACAGGATCTTCCAGGGACATCATATCTAATCTCTATTAAAAGGATGCCTGATTAGCTGTCTTTGATTTCCAGTCACAACACACTCAAACCCACACTGCTGTGGAGATCAAGACTCAATTTTCCAATAATTTCACTCTCTCTGTCAAAAAATAAATAGTGAAGCTCTTTCTAGTGACACAACACACAGTCCCTTATGCAATGTGTGTGTGCCTGCCCCCCATGCCCCACTCCAGAGATGTTTTATGTACAAGATACACTCACAGTCCCCTACTCCATGTGGTGTGGGGACACCTGCACCACCACACCGAGGCTCAGCAGCCCCGAGGCAGCCTGTGGGTGACTACAGAGATTCCCAGGAACAAATGGAGATGAACACAGGTGGCCTTTGCAATGCCAGGTCAGCCAGACATTGGTTACCTGCAAATGTTTTAGAGCCTGTCCACAGAGAACATTCCCTGGGCACTGAATCCTCACAGGATTCACACTGTGAGTAGCTGCATCCTTCCTTTCCTCCCTGCTCCTCCTCTGCACACAGATGCACAGTGGGGCTCTGAGTCTCCTCAGGTGCAGAGTGAAACAGCTGCATCTCAGAATGCTTCTAAAAAGTGTCATTTCTATACAACACTTTTATATAGGGACACTCCCCTGTAACAATCAGTTCTTGGTAAAATTACATATGGAGTTTGAGGTGAATATTCTACAGGTGTCAAGGACAGAAGTGCTGTAAATGAGGGCCTGGGAGGGTGTTGGGGAGCTGGAACCATGGCAGTTACGATTTAATGATGACATTTGTCTTGAATGTGAACTCAGAACTAACTACTTATATTTCAAAGCAGTAAACTTGTGGTTTCCTGAACATTTAAGTCTGTAAATATACAGGTATCTCTTATCTACAGAGAAAAATAGGAGCACAGACATGAAGAATGGTTTTTGGGAGATGGACAGGACAGCTGTGGGAAGACTGGGCTGGCAGGAGGGATTCTGGAGTAGAATATGAGGTTATTCTGTTAGTGTGCTTTGCCTTGTGTAAGGGACAGCTGTCACAGAGAAGGAAGGGTGAGAGAGCAGGACAATCTCCATCGCTTCGGACAGGTGTTGTCAGAACATCTGGGAAGTCAATACATGGGAAGTTCAACTCCAGTCCAGAGTCAAATGGAAGAGAAGAACATAACCAGTGAGGAGGAAGACATAGGCTTCTGCTGTTCTGAGGATCACAAGGAAGAAGACAAACCCCAACATTCCTATGAACAAAAGAACACAGAAGTTGGACAGGAGAAGAAATAACAGAGTGAAGAAGAAATAAGAAGTGTGCAAGGGAATTCATGAGCAGGACTCACAAGGAAACTATCTTTGAAAAAAGAGCTGAAGTTCCCTCTAGGGGCAGTTCTGACACTGTCTGTCCTGGTCAGTGGGTGTGTGGGGACACTGCAAACCCCAGCTTGAGTGCCCGAATCCACTGCCATGGAAGCAGGAAATCACCTTTCTCACAGGACCTTCCTGTCCAGCCGAGCCCGCAGGTGCAGTTGCCATCCACGTGGTCACAGATGCCACCATTCTGACAGGTACATGTCAGCTGGCAGTTGGGGCCATATTGTCCCTGGGGACACACTACAGAGAATTAACAAAGTTTGAAAAAACCCAAAAATTAGCACCGCAAGAAAAGGACGAAGGTGACAGGGAATAAACACAAACACATGCTCCCCACACGTATCCCAAGTGAGTGGTGTCTCCCCAGGGTGGTGGGACACTGCTCCATGGTTATTATCAGTTTCACCCAAGCTGACACATCCCCTCAGCTTCCCGGAGAAGCCGGTGCCCTGGCACTGGGGGTGGCAGGGGGGTGTGGGCAGGGTTAGGCTGGGTGATGGAGGGAGGGGGCGGAGCACCCCAAACTGCAGCGCTATCAGCACAGGCCCCGGGGCCGTGGCTGTGGACAATGTCTGGCACCGAGTGTGCTTTGCTGGCTGTTGGCAGTGTCACCCAGCAGCGAGGTGACCCGGGCTCTGCCACCTTGCTGGCAGGCAGCTCCCGTGTGGCCGGGGGCACAGGAGCACTCGCCAGGCCGGGGGTCACACTGGCCTTTGCCACAGGCACAGAACTGGGCACAGCCCTTCCCGTACCGGCCCTCAGGGCAGCCTGAACAGAACACAGGACTTGTTCAACACCCGGAGCATCCAATGCTGGCTTTCATTTTTAACACAGCCACGAGCTTAGGGGCAGAGCTGGCTTTGTTTTTACTCCACCTAATGCACTTCAAAGCAACTATGAAGCCAAAACCCACCCAAAGACACCACTTCACCTTCTGAGACTACTTGAGGTTATAAATATAATCCACGATTTCACATGGACTATTTATTGTTTTCCTTATCAGAAAAGTGAAATTTACAACTGAAATATCTTAAAACATCTTTCCTTTCTTAATGTTGATGCTGCCCAACACCAAAGAGCAAAGCTATGGGCAACTAAACACTCAAACATTGCCTTTCTGTGAATAAGCTGAAGAGAACTTCACAGAAACCAGAGCTTTGGAAGCAGCACAGAAATTCAGCCATACCATTTAGCTCTGAAACAGAGAAGTAACAGTAGGGTTGCCATGGAGTCTTTACCAGTTTTGCCATGACAAATCTTGATTTTTTTCCCATTTATTGAAACTAATGGCACCATAGTGTGAAGCAAAATATTGAGATAATTTCTCAACCTCGAAATTTTGGACAGGAAGAAGGAACTTGAGCAATTCACGCTGAGCTGGCTCTAGAAATAAATTTGGGCAAGCAGGTTGTAATCCTGGGATGAGTGTCCTTGCTTCTATGCGTGCAGAAGAGAGGGAAAATATTTTGCAAGAGATTTTTTACAAAGCTGGAATCCTGATTTACAATTCAAGGAAGAGGTAGCTGGGATCTGTCTGTTTTTCTACTGACAAGCTCTTATGCAAATGACTCTCTTTGCTGTGTTTTGACAGAAGCAGAACATGAATGTTGGCTTACTTTTGCTGCAGTTGGCTCCGACGAAACCGGGAGCACAATCACACGTTCCCGACACAGGGTCACAGTGGCCTCCATTCAGGCACTCACAGGGATTTTGGCAGTTTGAACCATAAGTGCCTTTTGGACACCCTGTTTTAAAAGAAAAATAACCTGCAATTAGGTTAGGTTGCTACCGGGCCTGTTGCATTTCATGTCACAAGCACTTTGTTGTTTTCCATCAAAGTTTGATTTTCATTTTTTAATGTTACTCACTTCCAGAGGGCCAGGAGTAGGCATTGAGGAGCAGATGGCTGCTTTGGACAGCGTGGCCCTTGGGGCAGCACTGACTGGGATGTCAAACCCCTGGAGAGCTGGACTGAGTGCTGCTGCTCCTGGCTCTGTGCTCCCCCATTCCCTAAGTGACAGCAGCAAGAAAAGCAAGCCGAGTTCTACACAGGTCTTCCTCTTGGGATTTCTGCTCCAAATGAACCTATTCCCTCTTTCCCTCTTACACAGAAGGAGAGGTGGGGTCATTCTCTCTCTTCCTTTGGGCAGCAGCCACCTGCTTTGCCCGAGACAGTGAGAAGCTGTGACCCATCTCTGCCTCTTTTGGCAGCTGTTTTATGGATATGGGGCAGGTCACGTCTTCTAAAAATGTGTAAGTCGGAGAAAGTTTGTTTCCTCTATAATCTACTCCTTCCCTGCAAACTGGAGCTGGCTTTGTTAGCCCTGAAGGTGGTGGATTCCCCATCCTTGGAAGTGTCCAAGGCCAGGCTGGACGGGGCTTGGAGCAACCTGGGATAGTGGAAGGTGTCCCTGCCCATGGCAGGGGGTAGAACTGGAAGAGCTTTAAGTTCTCTTCCAGCCCTGTGGATGGAAGACCATGAAAATGTGCACAGGACAGCAACACAGAATTTCAGAAGACACCTTCTCAGGAGATAGATATAGAAGGAACATTATTTAAATGCAAAGCCAGAAAATTCTCTGAGGAAAAAAAAGCAGCTGTGTTTTGTAAAAACCAGAAGAATCATTACCCCTGGATGAATTGCTGAGCCAGTGTTCCATGGCAACAAACTGTCCATGGAGAGGTTTTCCAGGTGGTAGTGAGGATTTCTGGTTTCTTTTTAGACAGCTAAAGTTCAAGGAGAATTGAATGAAAGATCAGGAAGATGTAAATGCATTTGCCATGCTTGGCTTACGTCTTCAGGATGAGAGTGATGGAGGCTGGAAGTGAGGGAAAGAGCTGGGCAGAGCTGCTGGGCACAGGCACCATTGAACCTCCAGTGTGCCACCACTGAACTCTGGAGATGCAGGTTATTCTCCTCATTTTCCAGTCTGCTGGAAAAAGGAGTAGCTGGTGCTTGAGCAGCATGACCATCATCCAACAGTTGCACTTGTGCAACTATCCCTAAATGTCATTTCTTTGCTCACACCTTCCTTCTCTTCCCTGGCAGAAGGAAAGTCTATGGCTACTTTGGAAGCCTGGTTGAAAATATATTTGCTCACGTCTCCAAGCAACAGATCCCTTGCAATCTGTGCACAAATAACTTCATGTATTTTCTCTTTCCTAAAGGCACGAAAGCATGGCCTGAGTGGCTGGAGAAATCTCTGGCTTTTCTGAACTATTCAATAGCGAGGGAGAGCTTATGGGGAAGCTTTGAAGGGGTGCCTTTTAAAATAAAACTGAACATTGGCTTCTGCTCAATCCAGGATAGCAGATCATCAGGACTAAACAGATACACGCTTTTATAACATGCAGATCCTCTCCCCAGCCCTTCTCAACCACAGATTCTCCTCAATAAATGCTCTGTCATCCGTGCTTCCATCTGCCAGGATGCAAAATCTGTTTCATGTGCAAGCCCTGGCATCAAGGAGTGAGCCCTGCAACACCCCCTTCATTCCCACCAAGACTTGAAGTTAAGGACTCATCCAGAGTCAATGATTTAATTACTCCATGTGAGCTTCTCTTTTCCGCCTCCTCCTTTTCCTTTTCAGTCATCGTTTGGATTTTCTCCTTTTTTTTTTAATTCTGTCTCCCAGACTCCCAAAGATGCTGCTTCTCCTTGGCAAAGCTTTCAGAGTTATTCCTTAGCTCAAGGCTAGCAGAAGTTGCTTCATTACTGAAAGGGATGCAGTAATTCTCTCCTTACCAAATTATTTGCCCTCACAGTATTTCCTGTATTTTGGTGTGACAGGGAGCAGCACATGCAGGACAAGTTCAGCTGCTGCAACGTGCACAGGATCAGTAACAAGGCCACCTCATCTGTTAGCACTTTGCAGAAGAATTTTGATGCAGGTAACGAGGGCAATTTGCACCATGTCCCACCATTTCAGTAGGCTCTGCCTTTGTAAAGAGGGCTGTTCTTGCACCACCAGTTATCTCATGAAGGCATTTTCTAATTTAACAGTTTCCTGTGCTTCTGACTTACGTTTTTTTTCGTGAACAAAAGAGTGGCAGCCAGATTTCCACCTCATTTCCTGATTTTCCTTCTGCTTTGAGTGGGTTTGTCGTGACCAAGAGCTCCTAAATCTTTTCATAGCAATTGCACACTGAGCCTTTTCTGACCAATGCTATTCATTGCATTGTCCAATAATCCCTTCTGACACATCCTGTCACCTAAGCTTGAGGTGAAGCTGGTGAGATCTTTCTGGCTCTGGGTGCCCCCAGCCCAGTCAATGTCACAGAAACATAACACGCTTTTTTAAAAAAATAATTTCACCACCACTTCTTGCTTTTAACTACTTTTAACAAGTAGATCTGCCCATCCACCAAGTTATGGACAAGTGATGGGAACCTTATTGCTAGTTTGTCTGCTTCCTCTGGACCCTGCCAAGAGACTGTTTCAGCTCCTCACTCCAAAATTTGAGAACATGAAAGCCCCATTGCTCTTGGCTCCTGGAAATTTGACTTCCCAGCCAACTACACCTTTTATAGATACTTGCTTGAACCTTTTTTCACTTTACTATAAATACAGCAACAGTTGCCAGAAACTGTTTCCAGCAGCATCCAACCACATGTTGACTGGACCAGAGCCCATTTGGGAGCGGCTCCCTGTGCTGGTTTTAATATTCTGTCGAGAGCTTCTTCACCCTGGAGCAGCCCCAGCTTTCCCTGCAGTGAGGACAGCAGGAACTTGGAGTATTCCCACCAAAGTCACGCGAGCTGTCCTTGGTTTTTAGTCAGTCATTTCAGAATCAGGCCCACGATCTCTCCCTCCACCGATCTAAAGCTAAAAATAACTCACATTTAACTGTTTTCCTTCTATTTTTGTGTTTGTCTATGCAATGCTCAGAGCGGCACAGGGGACAACAGGAAAAACACCAACACAGATGAATATTTTCCTCTTTCTGTGAACTTCCACCATTCCATTAATTCTCCAATAAATGTTTAACAAACCTGTGTTTAGGTGAGAACTTCCTGTGCAAGACACTGTATACTTTTGGAATCTCGGAGTACAAAACAGCATGAAATCTCAAATCTCACACTGTATAGGTTTAATCCCAGCTACACAGAAATCCATGGCAAAAATCCCCCCTGAATGCAGCAGAACACAGATTTTATTTTGCAATTAATCTTCTATCTTTTCTATCAGAACTTCGGTGTAATTGTTAATGCTTTAAATTTTAAAATTCTGAAATAAAACCTGAAGTATCTAAGTAATTTCAAGGACATTTACTGTAACTACAGAGATTTAGTGCTACACACACAGGTAATGACTACTGAGAAATTGCTACATAAAAGTAATAGACTGACCATGATTAAGTCTTTTAAAATGATCCTGTTAAATAGTTGATCTCCACTACTGCTCTACTACATTTATTATAATCTAATGTATAATGGATCCAGATGGCTCCAGCCCTGATGTTGAAGGCCAGATTTCGATCTCACTTACAGCAAAAACTGATGCACAAAGGACTACAGAATCAATCCTTTGTATTTTATTTATAATTTATGTTTTAAAGAATAACTTGTGGTGACGTGATGGCAATACAAAGGCCCATCTCCAAAATGAGTCTTTCTCCTATTTCTTCTCAAGCAATAGAACACTGGTTTAACCCTTACTAGAGCTGCATATGTTACAGCTGGCTTTTGTATCCAAATTGTCATCCCAAAAAGCAGTTAAGCCAGACAGATCTGTGCTGGATTCCCAAGGAAGGGAAATCAGCATTCGCCAAAGACAGAAAAACTGAGTAAGAAAGACAACAGCTTCTTTTTTTTTCCTTTTTTCTCCTCAAAATGAGACTATTACAAGCCGTGGAGCAAAACCAAAATTAAAGTTGTAAATAAAAAGGTAATTAACTGTCTCCTTTATTGGCTGCTTTGGTTCATGTTTCTTATCAGCTGCCACATTCCACCAGAAACAACTTTGCAGACGTCCTAAAATACCAGCATGGGCCATGTGGATCTGGGAATATTTTTTATGATGGAGCATCGGGCCAGTTGGCATTTTGTCCTCTACACTAGTCACCATTTTTCAATCCAGAGTAACAGTTGGTTTAATTTGATTGTTCCTCAGAAGGCTCTGCAACTGAAAGGACTTTATGAATCACTTGGATTTATTGCCAATTTCAGCTTGTTGTTTTCTCATAACCATTTGTCCTTACTTGAGCACGCAGAGATTTTGGGAAGTATTTTGGACTTGGTATTTGGAAATGAGAGAGCTGAGCAATATCCAGGTGTAGCTGGGAGATGCAAATGCAAAGAATGATCTTTACATTCTTTAGCGTGGCATGAAATTGGAAAGAATTTAGCTGGTAAATCTGGGGGTTTTAAAAATTAATTTGAACGACTGAATTAATTACATTTTTGGATTAACATTATTAATGATTTTTTTAGAAAATGTTTTTAAAAATTAACTCCTTGCAATAATACAACTACTTTTAAAATGTAAATTAACCCACCCTACGCTTACTTCCTATACTATAACTTATCTGTAATACTGTAACTTTTATATTATAATTAACCTCTACTTCTCTCAGTCACTGCTGTACCAACACAGATGAACCCAAAGCACCAGCAGATGCTGCTGCAGGACTCAGCCCTCTGTCAGAAAGGCAGCAACCCCCAAAAATACTCACGGAGGTGGCAGTGGGCCCCGTGGTAGCCCGGGCTGCAGGAGCAGTGGCCGGTGACAGGGTGACATTGCTGATTCTCAGCTGAGCACTGGCACACCCCGTGACAGTCCTGCCCGTACGTGCCCGGTGGACAAGCTTTGGGAAGAAGAAATGCAAACCAATAAATTAAATTTGTCTTGGTAAATATAGCACTCAAACAAAGAGCGGGCTGAAATTTATTAAATAAAATCCCTGCCTACGGAATGACGCTCTCCTCCGGGACTTTGGATTTATTGCATTTACTTGGGGGTTACTTGACTGCTTGATTTTGTTTTGTTCAGTCAATTTGTGCCCAACTGTCAAGGGCCAGATACAATTTTCTTGTCACTAGAAAAAAAAAAATCATAGGGAAATGTCAGGTAAAATTGACTAAAATAGCAGTATAATTCCCAAGGGACCAGGCGTGTGGATAAAGACATTCTACCTTTCGCAGAGAGCTGGAACTTGCAAAGCTGCTGCGACATCAACATCTCCACAGGTTTCACTCTGCCTGCTGACAGCCACACTGCCTACAGGTTTTGGGACTTCCACATTTAATTCTTACATTTCCATTGTTCTACATTTCCATGAAGCTGCCCTGGTTGTGGGTCAGCATTTAGAGTCCTCTGGTGGAGGATATGGGACACCAGGGTCAATCCTTTAAATTCTCAGTTATTGCTGGTTCTCCTTTGGCTAAACCAGGGCTCAGGCAAAGTTTTGTAGGGAGGAACAAAGTCAGGGTGCTGTAGCTGGGGTCTGAGCAGGAGCCTGCTTCCAAAGACAGCTCTGGGGGACCAAACTCCATGCTAAGGAGTGACAGAAAATGTCCTTTCCATAGGCTCTGAGAGCAGGAATAGATGGCCTCTCACAGGGACAAGGCCAACAAGAGCTGAGCTGCTGCTTTACTGACAGCACAGCGCTGGCTGTGGGCAGGGCTGGGCTCCAGTGGCACATCCTCAGCCTGTCTGGGTCCAGTTCAGCCCCTGCCTGCTCCCTGCCAGTCCAACAGCTGCAAACACAGAGAGGGCAAACCCCAGCAGCCCAAACTGCGCTGGCACAGAGCTCAGAGCTGGCCAAACCACTTGGGTGAGGGACAAGCAGCCCTTGGCCATCTTCCCTCTTGTCAGGTTGCTGTCTCCTCCCTCTTCAGGCATCACACCACCACGTTTTTATTCAAGAAACCAATTTCTTAATTAATTGACGAGGGAAGCGTTTGTGTCGTGATAGCAAACTCACTCTTCTCGCAGCCGTGGCCGGCGAATCCCGGGGGACATCCGCAGGCGCCCGTCAGGTGGTGGCAGGGCCTTCCCGGGGGACAGCGGCAGCGCCGGGCACATCCCGCGCCGTAGCGGCCCGGCAGGCAGGCTGGGGGGACACAACCCCGTCAGGGCCACCGGGATGGGACAAAGCCACCCCCTCCACGGAGCCACTCACATCCCCGCCAGCACCTCCAGCCGACCCCGCGGAACGAGGCCGTGAAAATACCCGGGAGCTCTGGATCTGGGGGGAGCCACCCTGAGCTGCCTCCACTCACTCACTCACTCACGTTTGTCACAGCGCCTCCCTCGCCACCCCCTCTGGCAGTGACACGCTCCAGTCTGGGGGTGGCAGGACCAGCCGTGGGCGCAGTCACACCGCTCCTCGCAGCGCTTGCCGAAAAATCCCGGCGGGCAGGCTGGGGGCAAGCAGAGAGAGCAACGTTCTGGCTGCTGCGTGGGGAGCAGCCTCCACTGGCAACCAGCCAGGATCCTTCTCGCCCATGGTGATGCACATTTAGCATACTGCGTGGCCAGAAAATATCAGTGAAGGAGAAGATATTACAAATATTAAAAGCATTTAACGCTGGCTGCTAAGGAGTCTGCACAGGAAAGTTTGCAAAGACTTAGTCACAGCCTGGAGTACAAATCCAGATGGGGTCCACGGAGAGGGTGATGCTGTTTGCTTTGACACAACTGTGCACACAGGGACAGCTGTCTGAGCAGTGGGAACTGTGCCCACAAACTGCTTCCACCTCCCAGGTCCCTGCAAAGGGACCAAAGAGAAAGGGAGGTGGACACTGAGAAGGTTTTAGAGGTCGCACTGGTGGCTGAGGCTTTGAGAGTCCTCAGTGCCTCAGGAGACCTCAGAAAGCTGCCTGTGGCTTGGTAAAAGCACAGAACCTCAGTGGTTGAGCTGAAAGCATGTTTTTAGTCACCTGTGTATGAGATTTAGTCTCTATTTCAGGGATCCAGAGAGCTCTAAACATGCCAAACAGCTGGGTCAAACCTGGGTCATGTGCCAGATCTGTAAATCCGAACCATCACAGTCCAGTTTGCTGAGCTGCCCTCAGTGACCCAGAGACTCAGCAGCAGGCGGCTGATCTGGCAAATTCTCCTTAAAACTCCCTCACTTCCATGTGTTCTTCCTCGTGTGTGTGAGGTAGAGAAATACCTTCATTTTCTTAGCAGGCAGGGACAGAGGCAGGAGGAGATGAAATGATCTGGACAAGGGCATGGTTGGGCAGAGACCTGCCTGTGGGTCTGAGACGGGGTGAGAGGGCATAAATCATAATTGGCCTGCAGAACACTGGAAAATTAAGACACAAAACAGAAAACTGGCAGAAGTGGCTGTGGTTAGAAGGAAGGATTTGCAGGAGCTGCCCTCACCAAGGTCGCAGCGGTGCCCGGTCCAGCCGGCGCGGCAGAGGCACCTCCCCGAGGGCAGGTCACACACCCCGTGGTGGCAGCTGCAGTTCTGCTCACAGCCCTCTCCAAACTGCCCGGCCCCACACTCTGAAACGGGATGGGGACACTGATGGGGGCCAGGCTGGAGCAACCCCAGCAGGAACTCCCTCATGCCTCTGCAACGTGATGAGCCACTTAAACTGGGCCTAAAAACCTGCAGTGAAGGAAATTTTGAAGCCTCCCTTGGCAAAATTCTCTAGAAATACATCATTTTCCTCCTTAAGGATTTCGTTTTTTCTCCTTAAATGGAACTCATTACCTATCTTCCCTGTTCCCAAAGGACAGAGAATAGCTTATTCCTCTCCTCTGCCCAGCAAGTTTCCAGTGCCCTGGATATGTTCAAGTACCAGTATCATGTCTCCCCTCTGCCTTCTCATTTCTGACTAAACCACCCCAGTTTTAAAACCTCTCCCCACCTGGTGTTTTCCATCCTTCTGCCTCCTTTTTCCTCCAGGCTGTCTCAAACCAGACCCCAGCACAACTGGATTTCCTTGCAGAGTGACAGAACCGAGGTGCAGGAGGGCTGGAGGAGGTGGTGGGACTCACCCAGCTCACAGGCTGTCCCCGTCCAGCCCTGGGGACAGTGGCACTCGCCGCTCACGGGGTCACAGGTGGCCTGGCCGTGGCACAGGCAGCGCTCCAGGCAGTTTGCTCCGTACCACCCCGGGGGACAGGCTGTGAAGGGAGGCAGGGAAAACCTTCCATGAGGAAGTGCAGGAGAAGGACACAGGTTAAACAACACCTCTCCCATCTCACAGCCCTTCTCGCCCTGGAAGATGCTGTGCGAGGTACAACCAGCAGAAATGGGGACATGACTGATAAGGAATTACTCCAACCAGTGTACAACTGGTCTGGGAACAAAGAATTAGTGAATTAGTGACCCACCAAATAACCTTGAGACTTTCTGTTTGTACCTACAAAAAATATTTCTTTGGTTCCTTCCAGCTTTCTCAACACTGGGAGTGCAGTTCTTGATTTCCCTGTTCTCAGAATTTCTTTGTACAGTCCTCTTAAAATCACACTCCTTCTCCAACTGATCCTGCTGCCCACAGCTGGCTGATGACATTTCACCATTTATCTAATTTTAATTAAGCAAGTTTATTAATTCCTATCATAACCAGTTCCTATGGATAGAACCTAATTTTTTGACAAAAAACCACCCACCTCTGCCATGTGCCAGAGTGAAACCTCTTTACCAGGAGCAGGCTCTCACTTTGCAAAAGCACAGGCACCAGAGGATGATTCCCCCAGCCTCACACAATTATTCTACCTCCTCGCTTCAAAGAGAAAAGAAATCCCCAAACAGGTATTTAAAGACAAAAGGCGTGTCTGGTACAGCTTTTGTAACTTTTAGTTTTTCATTTGTGGCCTTTGGACAAAACAGAAGAATTTAGGACATGCCGTACATGTCATCAAGAACAGTTCGGTGCTTTCCCAAATTTTAAATCCTTCATGGAAAGACCTTTTCATAGCAGGTTTTAAAAGAGGAATGCACTAAATTTATGTATTACTCTACCCCTGCCAGCTTTCATCCCCTTTCCCTAACAATCCTCTTGGGATGCTGAAGGGCAGCCTCTGAGTGGAGGTGCTGACTCCAAACCCCAGCTCACCCAGGAGCACCCACAGCAGCATTCCCAAGCTCCATGGTACTGCTGCCACCCCTGGGACCTCGTGGGGAAGGCACAGAACAAGGAGCTTCTGCAACAGGAATGGACAGATTTTTCCAAGTGCCTGGGATGCGTGGATTAGGATGTGCAGCGCAAGCCACAGTGCAGCCCTTCTTTGCCAGCCTCTTCTTAAGGCTCTGTGGAGCTGGGCTTGTGTTTGAGCCACCTGTCTGGCTCTGATAGCCAAGGCTGGAAGGCTCGATGCCTTTCACATGTTCTGGATTTAGGTTTTGTCTGGAACAGCCCAAGGTAATGCCGAGGATCATGCATGGGACAGTAAAGCAGCCCATAGAAAAGAAACAGAGCTTCATTTCAGCATCATAATTGGGAGTTTTATGGACCTTTTCTCCCTTCATCAGCCTTCAAAATCAGCTCTCTTTCCAGTTTATGGCTGTTTCACCCCTCTGCCCTGTGCACACTGGGCTCCTACAGCACGGTGTCACGGATTAATTTAATGGACCAATTCACGTCACTGCGGATACAAACCCAGTGACAACACCGGGCAACGAGCTGAGAGTCAAAACACCAGTGAGCTTTCCCCAAACACAGGTTGTATTTTTCCCTCCTATAACCCACAGGCAGGGGTTTGAATTTCTGACTGTACCTTCTTGGCAGGTGGCTCCTTTCCAGCCCGGGCTACAAAGGCACGTCCCGGTTACGTGGTGACAGCGAGCTCCGTTGTGACAGTGACAAGTGTTCCTGCAGCCCGGCCCGTAGCTGTTCTCCCGGCAGGCTGCAACGACAGAATTCCATAAAACCCCATCAGGAAGTATCCAAGAAGGCACTGCACAGAGCAAACCCAAGACACAACCCAGTGCCAGGGAAATCAGGCTGGAGCTGTGCTCTGGTGACAAATTTCACATCATAAGGGTGCCTAAGTCCACATAAAATCATAAAATCATCAAGGTTGGAAAAGATCTTAAAGATCATCGGTCCAACCTTTGGCCTAATACCTTCCTGATCCTTAAACCAGATCACAGAGTGCTGTGTCTACTTGGTTTTTGAACACTTCAAGGAATGGTGACTTCAAATCCCCATATATTAACCATGTCTGACTCCAGATAGAGTAATGGAATCATTTAGGTTTGAAAAGACCTTTAGGATCATCAAGCCCAACCATTAACTCAGCACTGCCAAGTCCACCACAATATCAGCCAATACATGAACTGCAAAAGGTATTTTGAAAAAAAATATTCTGCCAATTAAGATCACAAGAACTGAAACTGCTCTGCAACACTCACAGTTTAGAGATATTGTGTCTTATGAAAGCTTAACATAATAATGTGGATTAAAAATGTGTATCACAGCCCATTCTGAAGAGGTTTTTATCGAGGGGCTGGGTCACTGGGGGTGATGGATCAGCTGTCAGCCCCTGCTCTGCAGAATGTCTTTGTGCTGAACTAATGGTCCAGCAGAACCGCCAGCCTGACAGCCCCGGTATTTATTTGCATCCTGGTAAGAGAACTGACAACTTCATTGTTTTCAGTGTTCATTTTTCACAGCTGGATGCCTCTGCTCAGCCCAGACTCTCATTCTTTGGTCAGAGAGGGGTGATATTTTCAGTGAGTTTGGTTAAGCAGCTGGCTCCCAGGTGAAAACTTAACGCAGTCATCTCGGAAGCAAACGCTCCGCTTTCAGTGCTGCTGCCCGTGAAAAATGGCAGTGATAAAATTCCTGCAGTCTCCATTGCACTGGAGATTTGGATAGCTCTGAATGGTGGAAAACAGACAGTTCTGCTACCCTGTTTTCTTCAGATTATTACCCAAAATAATACAAAGAGGGTTGATGGAGCTGGATTGCCTCCGTACATGGTTTTTGTTCTGCATTGCAGGGGCTCCTGTCAGAGCCTCTCATCCCTGCAGCACTTCTGGCATGCACTGGAGAGGCAAAAGAAATCTGGATCCCTGATCCAGGAGAGTGTCCTGCACTCACTGAATGTGACATCTTCCAGGTTTCACAGCCAAACAGTGAATTTTCACCCAAACTTCTCTGCCTTTCAGGGTGTCAGTGAACATGATGCAGTGCTCTGGGAAAACAAGTCCCTGGGGACAGAAGGGAGGTGTGAAACCACCTTGATCTTGGAGGTGAACGTGGTTGACAGTCTCTGACCCATTCTCAGCCCTTTTCTCCCCATCTGAGGGCTTCCAGCTTCCCAGCCTGGTTCTCAGACACCATTTCTCCCAGGACTTCTTTTCCACAATGTTCTTTCTTGTCATTGCTTGGACCCCGTCCACATTGAAACCACAAGAAAGAGCAGGAGCTCAGTCCCATCACAGCTAAAAGTTTGTTCTGCAAATGAAGCTTGGTTGCCAAGTGAAAAGTTCAGCACATCCTACAGAGCTCTGGCTCGGTTTTTGGGAGCAGAACTAAATATTTCCACAATACAGACCAGAACTATAGCACAACCCAGCCAAAGGAAAAACCAGCTCATCACCAGATCCCCTGACTGGTTACCAGTGGTTTGTGTGAGGTTTTTGGAGTATGTGTGCAAAGCTCTTGTTACACTTACCAAAAAGACAATAGAGTGTTTCAGTGAAAATTCTGGTAAGAAAGCTGAAATTTCTGGACAAAAAAATTTTAACTATTCTCCTGAGTAGATACAAATGTTTTTCTGCTTCTTGGTGGGACAATCCTGATTATCAAAGTACTTTTTTGAAGATTAAGAAAGTAAGTGATACACTGAAGCTATTTCATGAAGTTCCACAACTGAGTGTATAAATATCCCTGGGTCTTTTCTTTTTTCTTGATGATGAGAGAAAATGAAAAAATTAATCCAAAGATTTAAACTAATAGACTTCTTCCTGGTTCAAAATTTTCCTCTTGGTGTCTTTCCTCTGCAAGATGAGGATTTGTCTGCAGTCTTTAAAATCCCTGTTTGTATGCAGAGTAGGGAACACATGAAACTGGAGACTTTTCTTCCACACTAGAAGTCAACAGCCACCAAAAGTGCCCAGGAGCACAGGGAAATGATGGGCTCTAAGGTGTCCAGTAGCTTTTTTTTCAAGCCACATCTGTGGATATTCTCCACAAAATGAAGCTTTAGCTTTAAAAGAACAGGGAATTTGCACAGTCAAGTGCTCACACACCACGAAATGTCAAACCCCTGTTATCAGTGCCTCTGGCAGAGCCAATCTTTCTGCAGTCATTTATTTTTCAAACCAGTGTGGTCTCTTCTTTACCACAAGGAGCCACTTCAGTGAAGATTCTGCTGAGCTCCAACAGCTCCAGGAAGAGGCATGTTTAGTACTGACAGAATTAAGGCAAAATTCAGATGTTGAATTGTGCACATCTGCTACAGACCATATGCAACATGAGATTTTTGCAGGGCTTGGTTGGTTTTTTTAAAGTTTGCAAACTTTGGATGAATTTGCAGTGAATCACAAAATGGTTTGGGCTGGAAGCGATCCTGAAGATCCAGTTCCAAGTCCCCTGTCATGAGCAGGGATGCCACTACCAGATGAGATTGCTCCTCCCATCCAACCTAGCCTCGAACACCAACAGGGAGGGAGTATCCAGAAAGGAAGATTACATCTCTATCACAAAGAAATGCCAAATGCCAGGTCCTCACTTCTGTATCCCTGAGGTATCACAGCACTCAGTGAAACAGTTTATTTAGAAAAAAAAGAAAAGAAAAAAAAAAAAAAAGAATAGGCAGCATACTTTTCCTAAACCTCTTTCTTGGAAACCTAAAATACCTCAGGTGGGCACTCAAAAAAATCCCCAAATAAAATCTCCGAGCACAAACTGAAGCTGAGGCAGAGCTTGCTTGGCAGATTTCACCCCAGATTAACATAATTCATTTTCAAACAACTGAAACCCACGGCCTGGTAATGGAAAGCATTAGGCAGCTTCAACAAAAGGCATCACTGTCCGTATTGCCTGTAATTAGATAGCAGAGTATAAAATGCACTGCCTGGCTGGCTTAGGATCAATTCAAATCCCATGATGCCAAAATTATTCCTCAATATCCTCCAGCACATTGCCTGCAATCTGATTACTTCCACACGAGTGCTGTCCTTCCAGCTGCTGGAGCTGGCGCGTCCCAGGAACAGGCAAGGTGAATATTAAACACCCCAGGAGGATGGGGAGGGCTGAGCTGTCTCCCACCCTTGCTCTGAGCAGCTTTGGAGCAGTGTGGATGAGGCCCAGTTGTAAAATCACAATGAAGATCCCTCACTCAGCTGAGAGGAAGGGAGGAGACACCCTGCACTGTGAACTGACCTCTCTCTCTCTCTCACAGAGGCCTCACAGGCTTTGGCACCTTCACCAGCAGGAGGAATAAATCAGCCCAGCACAAAGCTCTAATGGCTCTGGCACAAGATAATAAACAGAGTTTTTTTCCTAATGTGAGTAGAGGGGGGCACCGGGGGCGATGGACAAGGAGCTGCATTTCTTAATTGAATTTAATGAAATATGTAACAAAGCTTCCCAGCCCTAATGCTAAGGACTGGGGAAAGGGCAAGGTGACACATTGCCAGCACTGTGGCTTGGCAGGAGAAACAGGCTGTGGACAAGAGGCAAACATTGCACCATTCAGCAGCATCTTTTCTGATCTGTGGGATGGCTGTGTGGCTCTGGTCTGCTTTTATTCTGTGGTCACTCCATTAATCTACACTCAAAGGCTGTGTTACCACCAGCATCTTCACGTGGTGGACGTGTGTTACCACCAGCATCTTCACGTGAGGAGCCAAGTGTTCTTATGGGAGGGCATGAGGAGCAAAAAGGACTGCAGTGGTGGGATGTTAGGGAAAATGTCTGAAATTGGGAATATTCAGCAGAACTGACCCACCTGTAAACAAAAGCAGGGGATTTTGCAGGAGAAGCCTTCTCAGAAGATGGGCTGTGTTGAGTGGTGGGGGCAAATGAGGGAAAAATATTATGAAGAGCAAGCACTGCCCTCAAACAGGGCTAATGATAAAAGAGTGTATGGCCAGAGAACAGGATTGTCTCATTACAATCCACATTTCTCTCTGTTTTCTAAATTAGACCACTTTTCTATTGCAGAAAGCCATGACCTATGGATTAAAGAAGTGTTCCCTAACAGCGCTGGCTCATTGTGAAGCTGCCCTGGAGCCCAGCTCTACACCCCAGTCCTGCAGACACCACTCATGTTTTCAAAAGGAAGCTTAGACCATGACATCATCCTAAAGGAAAACAAGGAAGTTGAGAAGCTAAAACCTGAAAATCTTTAAAAAAACCTACTTTTGCTAAACTTTGCAAATAGGCTTAGTGATCTCCATATGTAATGCCATGCAGCTGAAGAAAATAACCTAATATCCCACAAAATGCAGTGAAAAAATTCTCAGAATAGCCAATTTTATATATGTATACACACAATCATTGGTTAGCTTAAAAATTGTGGCATAATCCATACTTGTGAACATCTAGGAAGCTGACATTTATTTTAAAACAAATAAATTTTCTAAAAATTATTTTTAAAACTATTTGGTCACGCTCAAATAACAAATAGTCCAAGCTCTGATTTTTCCACTTGGCGCATTTGTTATCTGTCACTCTATAACTGATAATTAGAGGAGATACACCAGAAACAGATATACACAACATTTAATCTCCTAATGCCACACAAAAATAAAAAGCAGAGAGCTGTCATATGGCAGGAGGCAGCTCTGCTATTTAAAACCTGATGCTTATCATGTTTGACGAGTTAAAAAACAGTGAGCCGATGATTTTACACAGCCCCCAAAAATCGTTCCCTTTTTTGGCACCACTGGGAAGGGAGGTGGCCTGTCTGGAAGTGTAGCCTGGCAGGGCATCACCCTTTCCCCCAGGGAGGTTGGGGTGGGAGCGGGGTACGTACGCTGCTCGCAGCTCTGCCCCTGCCAGCCCGGCAGGCAGCGGCACCAGCCCTGCACGTGGTCACAGCCTGCAGCATTCTTGCACTTGCACACCTGGTGGCAGTCAATCCCAAAGAATCCTTCTGGACAAGCTGGAAAAGCAAAACATTCCTTTTTAGCACAGCTCCTGCCTCTTGTTTAAATTTATTTATTTAATTTTTTTTGCATAAACTCCATCTCGTCTTTTCAGAATTGCTTAAGAACCAAAGTTGCTTCAAGGGTTAAGCCTGCCCAGTTCTGCTGCATGCATCTTGGAAAAATGTGACCCTTTTACACAAGCAACAGATTTCTGCACAGGAAAACAGGGCTGAGAATATTGAAAAGCCGTAAAACAAGTGAGAGAATGGAGCTGGGCTCACACAAGCTGTTACTTGTGTCTCTGTAATGGACAGAGGAAATAATTCAACATAATGCAAGACTCCAGGGCCATCCCTGCTGACCTCCCTCCCCCCTTTGGAAATGCAAAACTTCTGCTCCCAGTTACTGTCCTGACACTTTTCCCAAGATTCTTTAAGCCACAGTGGTGCAGTTCAGTGCTGAAATGAAAAACTGGCAAAGTGAATGAGTAGAGAAAACCAAGGCAAATTAAACATTACAAAACAACCCCAGGGAGCTGAAGGACCTCTGCACCCACATCTGGGAGACATAAGGAAGGGCAGCCCCACAGATTCAATTTTTGTCTGTACCAGTGCTGACAGCAGTGAAAATAAGGACCAGTGCCTGTCAGTGGGCCACATCATACCCCAAATGCTGCATTACAAGAACACTAAGGCTGCTATGCAGAGTTTAAAAACATATTCTCTATGTATCCTTAATTTAACCTCTGAGTGTGTGTTTAGATTATATAAGTGCATATATTATGTCACACAGTACAGTACATTATGTTACACTAAGTAATAACAAATCTATAGATACACAACTGTACATCATTCTTTCCACAGAATCCCTGAATCAACCTCAGGAGTGATGGTAATCATGAAATAAGCAGTAGTTCAGTAAAACTTATCTCTTTGTCCTCTTGTTCAATAGAAACTTATATTTAAAATCCAACCCTCACACTTCTACCATGAAATTAGAGTGACTGGATTCCCAAGAGAATCTTATGATGATTATCACCGTATCATATACACTGACCAACAACCCTCCACACTCATCCCACAGCTCTCTACCAGGTCAGAGCAACACTGGTGTCACCAAAGAATGGGTTAGGCTGAAAGGGACCCTAATGATCACCTGCCATCAACCTCCTGCCATGGACAAGGACACCTTTCACTAGACCAGGTTCCTTCCAAGCCCTCTTCAACCTGGCCATGAACATTCCCAGTCAGTTCTCCATGTGCATCTTCCACTGTTGGACTCTTCTGCCCCTTTTCTTGCCCTGGGGTTTCTCCATGCCCAGGCTTTCTGTCCCAGTCTACCAAACTGCCTCTTGCACAGACACAAATTCAGTTCTCCAGCCGTGAGCACTGCTGTCTGCTTTGGCTACACGTGGAGGGAATTCCGTATCCATAGCTTTAGGAAAACCTGGACCATCATCCAGAGACAGTGTAAAACATGAACATCTGCTCTGGCTGCTCTGCTGCTCAGCTTGTGACGACACATGGTTGTTTCATCTACTCAAAATCAAAAGGCTGCTCTTCCCTTCGTCCTGCCCAGGCTGCAGCTCCTTCCCTGGCACACAGGAGGTTTCAGGCTTGCTGCCCTTCCAGGTCTGTGCTGCCTCAGGAAAACAGAAATGGGGCTTGACACCCACAGAACACTGTAACACACCCATCAGCCTCTGCTCAGTGCCCAGCAGGGCAGAGCTGATACCAGTGTGCAAGGAAGAGCCACCAGGGTGAGGTTTAATCTTTCATTCCCCATTTACTCTGTTTCAGCAGCAGGTATGGCACAGCACAAGGATGGGCTCCTCCTGCTGAACCCTTGGTGACTTCAAAGGCTGACAAAGTTCTTAACACAGGGGCTGCACAGCCTTTGTCAGCTCTTCCTCAACATGCATCGTGCATTTTCCCCTTTTATCTCAGCAAAACAGCAATCTTACTGGGCTCTCTCCTGGTAATGATTAACTGCTGAAATCCCAAGGGAAGGGTCTGGTCTGTCCATCCTCTGGCAGTGCTGATCCCACAGCAGCTCAGATGCAAAAGCCAAGCTCTGTGCTCCACAAGGGTGATATGTTGTTGTTATTAATGCATCAATTAATAAATATACTGTAGGAATGGACTGAGACTCCTGCTGCCTCCAGTTATTGGGCTAATTGTCTGTCATTCTGGGATAGTTGGACAGATGAACCAGTGAACTGGGCAATTCTTCTGTTGGTCTGATCCCAAAACTGGACACAAGCCTTGGGTCATACAGCACCTACCAGAGAGCAGCGGGGAAGGGAATTAAACCAAATTACAGTGCAGGGAAGGCAATTACAGCCTTCAAAGTGGGAGCAGCAGATGCTCAGCACTTCACAGAATTAAATCAATTACAACAAGTGCCTTCCCAAACAGGAGTGGAGCAGCCCTGGTTCAGGGCAGGGTGTCCCAGGTCACTTGGCACATCTGTAACAGAGCTCTGAGCATGGCTGTGGAACGCAGGCACACCTGGATTCCTCTGGGTTTGCCAGGAGACCATGGCTCAGGCTTCCTGCATGGCAGATTTTTACATTTATTTGGAGTAAATATTGATATAGTTTTCTATTTATCACAATAACGACTGGTTTTGGGGTTGGGATTTTTTTGTTTGGGTTTTTTTGCCTTGCCTGTTTAGCTGGAATTGCATTCTAACCACAGCCCTGCAGCAGTGGGTGAATACAGAAGCATCTTTTCTGGAGAAGATGATACTTAGGCTGTCTGTGTTTGAACAGGACAGGAAGGACTCACAAAGGCACGTCTGCTGTGACCCCTGCCTTTGCAGAGCCCAGGAATGCAGAGGCATTAACTTCTGCTTCAGTCCAGGAACAGCCAGAACTCCCCCTGTCCCTCTGGTACCTTCTGCCCAGGCACATAACATTCTCCATGCAGATATGGAAGCTGGCTAGAGGCTCTGCTAGCAGCATCCACCAAAAATTATTCATTTAGTAATGCAAGACCTTGTGAAGAAATATACATTATTTCATCAGTGTTCTGCTTGTCTCACTTGCTGCTTTCAAGAAAATTCAAAGGAAGCCTTTCCTAGATTGCTCTCACAGACTGAAATAATTTCTTTGTAGATTATTTTGTTTTCAGCCTTCTTTGCAATCGTTACCTACTCTGCAACTGAAACAGTTTTGCTGCTTTTGAAATTCCTTTGAAAGAGTCACAAGATTCACAAGGTTCATTTTCACAAAGCACTGAGCAGGGCTGAAAGATGGAGCAGGCATGTACCACCTTCAGAAACGTCTAATTTTCTTTCAGAGAGTGTCCTGATAGCTTTATTCTTACCCATCATTATTGTATGTGACCACAGCACAACTGCAGAGGCAGCAGCACCTCTGAGTGGTGCCAGATGAAGAGCAGCTGATCAAAGGTGACTCAGGGCAGAGCAGAACTGAGATGCTGATGGACAGACCAAAGTGCTTTGAAGAGTGTGAGGTCTTTTGTCAGCATCCCGTGGCTCAGAGCACAGAAGTTCAGTCAGCTCCTGAATAATTCACAGCAAGGTCTCATGAAACAGCAGCCCTGGAGCAAAAGAGTCTCCTGCTATGGCTGAGCTTGGAAAGTGTCCCGTGCTGGTGGGTGGCAATGGTGATGAAGATGATGATGGTGTGGCTTTGGTTATCTGTGTTACTGACAGATGATGGGTGTAGGCTGAAATTTAGCAAAGACTAAGATCATATTAACAAATCTAATAAATATTAATAAGAGATTATGGGAATTTGTGGCAAGTAAGCTTGGGAATGGCCACTGAAGTGGTGTCTTGTAACAGGGGCTGGTACCTAAACCTGTGAAACCCTGCTTCATACTGAGGGCAGCAAACCAATGAAAAGAAATAGCAGCTTCCCACCAAAATGGGAAGAAATTTTCGCCAAATGAAAACAAAAAATCTGATGGCAAATTCTGGGATTTCTACAGTCTCAGCTTGAATCTGGATCCCGTGCTGCCACAATGCAAAGTACCAAAAGCAATGACTGCAGGTTCAAACACCCTCGCTGTGCAGGGGTGATATTACTTATTAATATTAATCAAAATCAGATTTTGTAAGGGACGGTGTTCTCCTAGAACTTTGAACTTAGAAGGCTGCAAAAGTCTCAGCTTCAACATTTCTGTGCTGATGGAGAGGTCCTTCCCAGCCAGGGGCTGAGGCATCAGCAGGATGTTTGAAGTCCACGGCAACTCTGCAGCGCCAGGGCTGGATCTGAATTCCTGCCTGCACGGCACAGAGCCTGGCCAACGTGGGTGGATTGCCAAGGGGACAGCAAAAAGCACATCCCTGCCAGAAGGAAACCCTGCCAGTCTCCCAATCACTCCAAACAGAAGCGCTACGGCTCCTCCGAGAGAAGGTGCCAAGAAGGTTCTACCAAGGGCAAACCACCCACATGTTTCCCTCCCTCGGCGCCTTTTGGGAGCTGCCAAACCGTTCTGGTTGAAATTTCCTAAGTTAAAAGGTAGCCCAGGTCAGCTGACAGCAAACACTCTGCCTTCTTGAGAGAAAACATGGAGAAAATGGTGTTTTACAAAGTGCTAAATTCCACTCTCCCCTCCACAATCTTCTCTCGGGAATTAAAAAAAGATTAAAATGTCCAACATGACTCATTTGGAAGCTTTGTTCTTTTTTTCCCCCAATAGACTCACCCAGTCTTCTCCCTATTCCTCACACCTACTCTGGCAAAGGATGTTTACCCTCTTTGTTCCCATTATGATTCCTGCTGGAATGAAGAGATTTACACAACACACAGATAACCACCTCGGTTTTTTTCCTAATAAAAATACAATAATTAAAAAAAAAAAATAGAAGATTTAGGAAAACAGATTTCAGCAAAATTATATTAAAAAGGGACATAGTGGAGACACCACGAATCACAAGGTGCAATTTGCAGCAGAATCTTGGAAAGAAGATTTATTTTGTGTAATAGTCCCTGGTAAGAATGAGAGGGAAGCAACAACAAGCAGTATCAACTCCAACCGGTGGGTGCTTTGCTACTCTGCTGGTCAGGCTGTGGAGCACCTCCCTTCCCATGAGAGGGCAGCAGCTGCCTGCGAGTGCTGCCTCTTCCCTCCATCCTCGCTGCTGAAACTGGCTGATAAAGCTGCTTTCTATGCAAAATAGTTGTGACTCTGGTTCCAGTACCATAATTTGCAGAATCTTCAATCACCTACACTTAGCTTTCACAGTGCCTGAATGACTCTGTGCTGTTTCTGCTGTATTTTTTATATGAAAAATCTGCAAAACGATGCAGCACGACAGCAACCTCCTGTGATAATGCCACAGACTGACTCACCATAATGTGGCTAAGGAATCCTGTCCAACCTCTCCAACACTTTACCAAATGACTAGGTAATAGAAGATGATCTGTTGGATTTATTTAAGTTAAAAATGTATCTGTTCCTAAAGAGTTCCACGGGGATGATGCACACATCCACGTGTTTCTCTAAATTGCTTCAGGGAGGCACTAGAAACAAGCAAGTGTAAGGCTGAACAAGCATCTCCCTGCTCAGTGCTCAGCTAGTGGGACTGCTTAAAAAGAGTCTTCATGAAGATGGGGTACAGCAGAAGCCTTGAGCATATATCTGATTTTAACTATGTTAAAACATGTGCCTGACATTTGGCACCCAGCACGATGCTTTGCTGAGTTAGGAGGGGAGCTCACATTTCGGGATCAACTTCTAATTAAGTTCAATGGTTCATTTAGATCCAACACAGTAAAATGTAAAACCTGCTCTCTGAACACAAACCAGACCAAATCCTGCATGACTGCAGAAGGGAGCAGGGGGAGCAGCAGTACCTCTCTCACAGAAGGTTCCTGTCCAGCCCGCCGTGCACGTGCAGGCTCCGCTGACGTGGTCGCAGGCAGCTCCGTTCTGGCACTGGCAGCTGGACCCACAGCTCGGGCCAAAGCTCCCCTCGGGGCACCCTGCAGCAGAGGAATCACAGCAGAGCATGGGTTCATGCCAGAGCAGATCAGGCATCAATGGGGGAGTTTTAGATACATGGGAAATCTGACTGTTTCCAAAAGAATCAAGGCATAATGGTAACAACTTAAAAATGAGGAGATGTGAGTGTTCCCCTTGAGATTCAGGTGAGTTGGGCTGGGTTTAAGATCTATTTTAGAAAAATTCCAGAGTGTTGACAGACTAAATTCTGCACAGTAAACTAGCATCTTCTATTGCAAAGGCTGAGACCTCACAGGTTCTGCCTGATGACACTTTGCCCACTGGTCTGGAGTTTCTTATGTGAACATCTCCTCTGGGACTTCATCAGCTGGGAGGGGAGAAGCTCCTCTGTTCCCCTGTAAATCCTCTTTCCTCAGACAGCTGGAGAAAATATGAAATGTGTTGGTTGCCTTCACAAAGCTCCAAATTGAATGCTGCACACTTTACTTTCATGCCCTGCTTTGAAAAATTCAAGCAAAAATGTTACATCTGGGGGACAGATTAACAATTACATTTCCACAGCAGTTAATGTGAGGAGTTTTAAAAGATTTGCATGGTACTCGCCATCAGAAGAAAGAAAACATTTGAAAACGAAAATAATTCCTTCCAGGATTATAGGAAAATCAATTAAGAACAGGGCCAGTTGCCTAATTCACATTGGATATTTTGGACAGGCTGAAACACAGAGATAGACTTGGCTAAACATAGTATTACAGGGCCTCTACTCATGTTTGAAGGTCTTGTGAACATCCCTCTAAATGAGTTATGGAGATTATTGCCAGATCTCTTCTAGAAGCATATGATTTCAGCATTTACATCAACAAAGTGGTTTTCAGGCAATCTGGAAAAAATCAGAGAGAACAGAAAACAAAGGTCCTCAACACCACCTCCATGTCTGGAATAGAGGGGTGGGTTTGGTGTTGTTTGGTGCCATGGGTGGGCAGTGATTGGAGCTGGCATGAATTCAGGTGCTCCTGCAGCTCCGTGACTCTGCCAACTGCATGTCTTAGAGACAAGTTGGGATGGGAGATGGGAGAGGAGCAAGGTACCTTAAGTATTTCTTTGCTTTCAAAGAGTTCAAAAATAGGATGTTGTTTAAATGTGAATATGTTTGAATCTATTTTTTTGCACTTCCAGGTGAAATCCCTTCCTCTTCCCAAAGCTGCAGACCACTGTTCAACAAACAAATACACAGAAGAACACTTGTGCCTTAAAAGATCCTTCTCCATGTTTCCTTTTCAGCTGAAATTTCAGTCAGAGGATCTGTGTGAGGGCAATGGTGCTGCAGTGCAGCAGGAGGTGTGGGGCTCTCAGCAGAGCTCCCTTCAGGTCCACGGTGTTTAGCCCTGAGCTGAGGCTTTTCAAGGTGATGGCAGAGGGTCAGAGCACTTCACAAATGATTTCACAGTCCGCAGCACAGAGAATCTGCCCCTGCTCCAGCAGGCACAGGCTGCTGTGATGCGTGTCAGGATCCAGCCACCCCGCCAGGGAACCCGAGCTCCTGCCAGGGGAAGGAGCCCAGCCTGCAGGGAGAGCGTAGGGATGCCTGGGGAGCAGAGGAGATATCCAGGGAGAGTGAAGATTGCACCAGGGAGAGTGAAGATTGCACCTCCAAGGCAGCATGAAATTACGGGAAGAATGATGGTTTTTATAATCTTGCACCTACACACACACACACACATATGTGCATTTTTATACATATATACACATACATACACAAAAGAGAGTAAAAAGCACACTAAATAAAACAGAAAGCCCACAGAAAGAACTTTAGGGATTGCCAGATGTTTTGTCAGTGGCGATGGCTTCACTGATTCCCTTCCCAGGGAAGATTACAAGCAGCTATTTGGCCACTCTCTGTCTGCAGAGATGCTATTTTGAGAGAGATCAAGAGTGAAAGAGAAGCAGAGCTGGCAGCTCTTTCTCTGGGAGCTGGTCCTCCCCACACACTGTCCTTCCATTCCCTCGGTGCCAACAGCACCAAGGGCTGCAAGATCAACTTTCCAGGCTTTCTTGTCTTAGGTCACGGTTCCAGATTAATTGTTTTGACATTTCTGTGTGACACCAGCAGTTAATCCTGCCCACACTACTGAGACTCTGGTAGCTACGTGTGTGCTACTGTAAGATTGTTAAACCAGTAGATAAAATGTTTATTTTATTTAACAACATCGATATAATCAATAATAATAATAATAGCAGCTTAACTATGCAACTTACTGCCACAAGATGAAGTGGATTCCAAATGCTTGCATGAAATGAAAAAGAAAATAGGCACATTAATTGGAAAAGAAAAAATCAAGTTATATTAAATATAGAGATATTGCTTCTGTCTCAAGAAGCTCCTGAATGAGAAAGTGATGATACCTGGGGAGACATATCAGGAATTAACTATAATCCTGTTTTCATATGCTTGAAGCATCTGCTGTTGACCTCAGTTAGAGGTGAATGTCAAGGTGAGGGTCATGGGCCTCTGATAAGACCACTGCACATTTTTGTTGTTAATAAATACAAAACTTCAAGAATTCTTGGTTTTTCTTCTGTTATGTACATGTGAAGTATTTCTATATACCTGACCTTAAACAGAGATTTACAAAGGAACAGTGCAGCCCTAAAACCGAATAAATAAAACCAATAAGGAATCCCTTATGCCACAACCCAAACATACATCAATCCTATCCCTCACACGAGATCCTAACACTAAAAATAGCTGCTGGGTCCAAAACAAGGCTGAAAATACCTTTTCTGGAAATGAAATTAGGGAAAGCATCTAACCCTGGTGAAAGCCGAGCGTGCGGCGCGGGGCAGAGCGGGGGCGGAACAGCCTGGGAGCGTTCCTGGGGGGAATGATCAGGAAAACACAACTTGCAGAGCTGGGAAGTTGGAGGACCTGGGGAGGGGAGACCCACGGAGCTGGCAGCACTCCCTGGTGAGTCCTGGCTGGCAGGAACAGGCCCCGTGGCCAATGGGGTCACATCCAGCACCATCCCCACACCCCAGCCCACTTCTACATCACAGAGCACAAAATACACAACATGGACTCAACCCCCAGCTGCAGCACAGGAGCAGCTCGTGGAAATGAAGGCTCATTTTTGCTGCTCTGTTTCAGCTGGATGCAGGCAGATATTATCCCACCCCCATAAAAGTAATCAATCCACACCCATCAGCCACGAATCTATAGTGTCATGGAAATAAAATAATCAGCTATGAAAATCTGCATAAGCAGAATAGTTAATGGGTAAAACCAGGCAGATTTGGGAGCACTCCCCATGCTTTCCCAAAAATACTGGGAAATGCAGCATGGACACGAAGGAATCTCACCATGTTTGTTAAAGCAACTTACTGCTTTCATCCTAAAATCACACAGCACTGACACAATTACGACAGTGTATCACAGCATCTCCTTTGTTTCGAGTAAGGATGAAGATGAAAGTGCCAATTAGGGCAACAGAAACCTGGTTTTGGAGTTGGGAGTCTGTTTAATGCCCAGTCTGCAACAGCTGGAAGAGCTGCCTTACTGAGATACCTCTGCAAAACAATTTTTCTCAGATCTTATGCTGAATAGAAATAAAAGCTTTCCTTTTTCATGGTCTCTCAATTCTCTAGACAGCCCATGGAGTCGTGAAAAGCCATCTCAGTGGCTCTACACACTACCAACTGGTTTGATTTTTAAAATATGCATATTGGTGGAAACTTCAGATTTTCCCAGCATTTTCTTCAGTACAGAGCCTGAGAAGTCAGTTGCAAAACTTGCTGCTGTCAACACTGCCAATTAAATGATTTTATGTGTTTAAGACCAAGTCTAGAAAGAGGTTTGTCTTCTGTTGGCTTTTTGCAAGAGGCATCACAATGAATCAAGCAGAAGAGATGTGTCACAGGAAAAGGAAGGAATCAAGCAGGATGCCTTCACATTTATATGGTGCCATCCAAAAAGGGCAAATCTACTCTCTCACAGAGCCACCAATATGGAGAGCGATGCTAAAGTCAACAGAAGGATGCTCTGCTCTTCCAGAGAACAGAATTTCTCACAGCATTTATATTCCCAAGTTAAAAAGTGACCTTTAGACACACGACTCTACATGCCACTCACTTGTTGAATAAATCTCCCCCAAACAAAATGAGAAATGGAGAATTAATCTCAAAACTAATCTGCACTGAAAATGAAAAACAAAACTGTCTGTCAGTCAAAATGCTGACGGGACAGATGGTATTGGGCAAAGGGATCCATAGTGTTGAAATAAGAGCTTATATCAATACTTTGCGCTTCATCAGCCATCTATTTCAACGCTTTGAACCCGGATAATTAAGGATTATAACCACCCAGGCTGTGCAAACCCACAAACACACCATTGCAGAAGCAGTAAGATTAGCAAAACTATATGAAAAAACTGTAATAAGCTAAGAGCAAACAGAGCTGGTTGCTCCACGCGCGGTCCCTGGGAGCTCCCGCGGGCCCGGACTCACGGTGTTGGCAGTGGTGGCCGGTCCAGCCCGGGGCACAGGAGCACTCCCCGGTGACGTGGTGACACTGAGCGCTGCTGCCACAGCTGCACAGCGACAGGCAGCTCTCTCCGTGGTGTCCCTCGGGACAGGCTGCAAACAGACAGACTCTGACTTCACCCAGCTCAGCCACAGCATCCCCTTCCCAAACAGACAGCACCAGCTCGCCCCCCGAAACAGGCTTAGCTGAATCCAGGAGTCAGAATGGCAATGCAGAAATAGCTGACATCTGCACCCTGGGTGCCCAAGGCCAAGTCCTGGAATGCAGGATTAGCCTGAGTGACTTTTGGGTACTCCTGTGCATCAGGCTGTTTCCTCAGAGGAGGAAAACCTTCCTCAAAAGCCATTTTGTGACTAACAAGAATTAAAAATGTGCCACCACCGAGGTCTTGCTCAAAGCGGGGCTGTCCCTGAGAGCCTGTGTGTTCTGCACAACAGCCAAACTCCAGCAGCCTTTTACCACCCAGAGGCTGGAAGAGCTGCACAGAACAGTTCCTTGAGCATATTCCCATGGCCTCTGGCTGCAGGGGTAGCATTGATCCTGCCCCTTCATCTTCAGTACTATTTAATCTTAACTTCTATACGCCAGGGAGTGCTGCTGCAAAGACAACCCAAGAGTGATGCCATGTGGGCCAGCTGGTCCTGCCTCTTGCCACCTCTTGTAGCCAGGATTACACCACCAGTGTTGTGGCTGTTAAATGCTGTACTTCCAAGAACAGATTGCCATAAATTAGGCCTAATGATAACATCCATTTGAGATGCAGTTTAGCTGATCACATGCATTTATCTGCAATCTCCCTCCCATAAATAATGTCAAACCCAACCTGGGGAATTCCTGGAGATGAAGGGCACTTAATCTCAGATCAGCGCGTTTTATCTCACAAAAGGGTAAAAAGGCAGAAATCAAACCATAACCTGAATTTTCAATCTGACTTTCATTTCATGGTGCAAGGACTTACTGGCAGAGCAGGATGGCCCAGTGTAGCCAGGGGGACAGTCACAGGCTCCACTCTCCCTGTTGCACTGTCCCCCGTTGGCACAGGGCTCGCAGGAGTTCTGGCAGTCTGGTCCCCACTGGCCATCTGGGCAATCTGGAGAAAAAACGCATGAGGTGTGACCAGTGCCATTTTTCTGCCTCAGGACAGCTGTAGATTTCTGCTGTTACCATAAAGAATTTAAAAATAACACTAAAACTGAGCTGGATGTTATATTATCTCTACAGACCTACAGCAGACTGCAGCACACAAGAGCACAGCTAAAGAGAGACCAAAGGTTCTCTCCCGATTTCCATCACAGTGTGTCTGTTTATTGGTTTGGGAAACAGCAAAATTCTACCTCTTATCACATCTTCCAAAGGCAGGCACTCCTTACCCTGGTCCAGCACCTCACACACCTTGCTCACACGTAGCACCAGTCTTCCCAGCTGGGCAAACACACTGCCCTGTCTCTGGATCACACGGTGCTCCTCCACAGCTGCACTTCTGCCTGCAGCCCACCCCGAAGCTGCCAGGCTGACAAGCTGGACAAAAAACCCCAAAGTCATGGTTAGAAGCACTTTGAAGACATTAGGAGGCACCACGGCCACCAATTTTAAACTGAGCTGTGCTGGTAGAAGTGATCAATGTTAGCATCAGTGTCTGAGGAACTGGTGGTCTGAAATTAACTGCAACAGAGCCCTGGACAATCTGAGCCTGAAGCTCTGAAAGCAACTGTTGTTACCTGGACAAATGTTAGTTTGGGTAACTGGCCTCAGCCTTGTGCCTCGACCTTTGCAGGGGGAGAGAGAGAGAGAGAGCATTTGCCAGGCTCCAAATATCAGTCTGGTTTCAGTGGGGAACTGCCAGCTCGTATCAACAACAAATGTACCCTTCTATTTGCAACTTCTATATCTGAACCTAAGTGTCCTGAATTAGCTTTCCCATCCAAAGTGTATCTCCCAGGGAAACATGCAGTGAGTACCTACACAAATGGCATTTTTCTCCATGAAACCCAGCTGGACACGGGTGTTTGCAGGCTCCTGTCTCAGGATCACACAGAACATCAGGAGGACAGCTGCACCTCAGTTTGCAACCAGCCCCATAAAACCCCGGGGTGCACTCTGGAAATAGCAGCAGACACAGAGCATGTATAAGAAAAAGAAAAAGTTAAGAGAAGTGAGCAAACATCAGAAAATAATTTGGCAGCAACTTGCAGAGAATATATCATAATGTACATTTTAGAGGTGTTAACAAACTGTAAATACTTAATACACTCTTACATTTCAAAGAGGTTATTGCTTAAATAAAACCCAGAAACACAGTGGCAGAATGCTTAAGGACTTATTTAATTTGAATATATTCAATTAAATCCATTATAGAATTCTCTTCTTATATGTCTGTAAGTTCTGCTGCTCTCTGCCTTGGTGCAAAGCCAGTGCTGGGCAAGGGATGCTCCCTGCCAAAACTGAGCCCATCACCAAGAATGATTAAAATATTAAATATTGTCATTATTGTTCTCCACCAAACCCACCAAAACTACTATCATAAACCCAACACAGTCTTGCCTGCTCAGAGAAAGATCTGAAGGGAGAATCTTTATTGTGTTACTCCAGTGCTGTCTGGAAAGGGCTACTGAGACATGCAAACATGAATGTGGGATAGAATTCTCTTTGAACTACCCCCAAAAACTACAAAGAATAAGTTGAATTCAAAGAGCTGCAAATCTGAAGGAAAAGCAGCATTACTGAACCTGTTTACAAATCACCCCGCTGCCATAAAACACAGATTTTGCCACTTATTTACTGTCTGTGTGGAAAAAACCACAGAACAAAAATAAAAACTCACACAATCTTTGTTATTTAGGGTTGTATTAGAATTTGGGTTCTGG
This sequence comes from Daphoenositta chrysoptera, assembly GCA_013397915.1. Lineage (NCBI taxonomy): Eukaryota > Metazoa > Chordata > Aves > Passeriformes > Daphoenositta > Daphoenositta chrysoptera. The sequence goes on from VZRO01006127.1 coordinate 129,059, forward strand.
ATTTCTGTTGTCACTTGATCAGCCTAAAACTCCTGCATTCTTAAGCTCTATTCCCCTCACTGTCCCTGCAAGCCTAGCAGGGTTCAAACCCCACAAAATTAGTATAAGATATGAATACACGAGTGGCAGCAGCCAAACGAAGCAGATGGGTGGCAGAACGAGGAGTCCCCAGGACAAAGGCACAGGCAGACGTGGGGACCCTGGCTGTGTGGGGTACCTTTGTGACACTTTCTGCCGTGGTACCCGGGCTGGCAGGTGCAGGAGCCGTTCCTGGGGCTGCACTCCAGCGTGTGCTCCTTCACACACTGACACTCCTCCGAGCAGCCCGCGCCGAACGCCCACCTGGGACACGCTGCAGCCAGAAGGAAAGGAAGCGTCAGCTCTGGAATTATGCAGGAGCTGGATGAAATTGCACACTGCGCAGAATGCAACTGCTGCAGGAAGCAAAACCTCCGTTTCACTCTCAGCAAGTACATCCCCATTGCCACGGCACGTGTGTGGGTGGGTGAAAGAAGAGTTTACATGATTCCTGTGTTAGGTCATTCACTTCAAGTCAAGCAATACGTGGTGAATGCAAGAACCAGAAACAATTCAAAGCAAACTCAGTTAATTTTCTGAATGAAAAAACACGTGGATGCACTTCAAGACAAAAGCTCTTAAAATAAACCCCCAAATAAAATAAAATAAAACAAAAAAGATTTTCAATCTTGTACAGATTTTACGAACAAAACCTGTAAGTACAAAGAAACTCGAGCATCTGTTTTGCAAAGTTCTTGTTTTAATTCTTTTTAGTCCATCTAATGTCTGATCCTCATCCTGCCCCAGCCAGCCCTGCTCTCCAGCTCCCACTCGAACTCATCAGCAGTCACTAACCAGCTCCAACCAGATTCCAACCTCAGCAATGACACTGATGTTAACCTGTCCACCCCACCTATAATCCTCACCTTCGAGCATCAGTAAATCTCAGTCCTTATGGCAAAGATTAATCACTAGAGGAAAAGATTAATGAAGCTTCTGGGGATTCCTGGCACAAAAGTCTTGTCCTGCTGTTCCCAGCCCATTGCAGAACCCAAAGTTTTGCTCATTTTATCACAGAATGGTTTTGGTTGGAAGGTTCCAGAAAGAACATCCAGTTCCACCCCCTGCCATGTCAGGGACACCTTCCACTGTCCCAGGCTGCTCCACGCCCTGTCCAACCTGACCTTGGGCACTTCCAGGGATCCAGGGGCAGCCACAGCTGTGCCAGGGACTCCCCACCCTCACAGCAAAGAACTTTTTTCTGATGTCTGAGCTAAATCTCGACTGTTTTAGTAAATCCATTTATCCTTGTCCTATCACTGTCCGACTGTGCAAAAAGTCACTCTCCTTCCTTTCTGCCAGCCCCCCTTTACACGATGTGGAATCTTTTACAGACTTATGCTGTGCACACATTAAACAGATCCGAGAAACGCCGGGGACTTACTGAGGTGGCAGAAGCGGCCGTAGAGGCCGGGGTCACACAGGCAGGCTCCGTACAGTCTGTGGCAGTGGCCCTTGTTGGCACAGTTGCACGGCTTGTTACAGTTCTTCCCAAAGAAACCTTTCGGGCAACCTTTGGAGTGCACAAACACAGCCTGGCATCAGCTGCTGGGTCAGATCCCCAACCCCAGAGCGGTTTGCGGCCGAGCGGGGGCTCTGTGCGGCCGAGCTGGGGCTCTGCGCAGCCCCGCCAGCTTTTCTCACCCTCTGTTTTTCATTATTTAAAAGGAAGCAGGGGAGAAGCAGAGAGGCCGAGGCAGAGGAGAGCCGTACCGTCCTCGCAGAGCCGGCCCTGCACGCCGGGCGGGCAGCGGCACTGCCCCGTGCCGGGGTCACAGGAGCCGCCGTTCTGGCACTGGCACACGCCGGCACATCCTGTGCCAAACGTCCCGGGGGGACAGGCTGTGGAGAGAGCAGAGCGTGAGCACACCCTGACATCCCTCCCCTCTGCTGGAAAGGAAGCAAAACAAGGCTTTGGTCATTGAGAAGGGTAACAAGGCTGGTGGAGGGTGGGGGACAGAAGTCCTGTGAGGAGAGGCTGAGGGGGCTGGGGGTGTTCAGCCTGGAAAACTCATGGGAGCCCTCATCACTCCCTGAGGTTCAGCCAGGTGGGGGTCGGGCTCTTCTCCCAGGCAACCAGCAATAGGACAAGAGGACACAGCCTTAGGCTGTGCTAGGGGTGGTTTAGGTTGGACATCAAGAGGAATTTCTTCACAGAAAGGTGACTGGGCATGGGAATGGGCTGCCTGGGGGAGTGCTGGAGTCACCATCCCTGGAGGAGTTTAAGAAAAGACTGGATGTGGCACTCAGTGCCACGGTCTGGTTGAGAAGGTGGTGTTGGGTCATAGGTTGGACTCAGTCTCAAAGGTCTTTTCCAGCCTAATTAATTCTGTGATTCTGTGAAAACAGCACAGAGAGAGTCCTTCTAGTTGAGCAGGCTCTGAACAAAGTTATATTCTTCTATAAAGCAATGCACATCCACCTGATATTTGCTAGAATATCTCAAAGGACACTGAATTAACCAAGCTTGGGGAAGTACTCCCATGTATCCAACCCTCCCCTGCACATGCTCCCCTCCCCACAAAGCACAGGCTCAAAAACCATTGCCTGTCAAGTCCAAAGTTTAAACGTCAGAGCACAGCTTTGAATACTTGGAGATAAATATTGTAAACATCCTTTTTTCTCTCCCAAATAATATTTTGAAAACAATATCTTGTTTTTCAAATGTGGTTTCTGAAATTCCCCAGGTGATCATGGCAGCAGTGAATCCACAACAGCAAAAAGAAACTGTGAGATGAAGCCTCGCTCTGCTGTTTGCAGCCTGAGCTGGCTGAGTGAATACAGCTGCTGGAGTCATCTGACTTCACTGACATTTTATCAATGTACATTAAGAAAGTTGACATTTCACATCAATTTCCATTCGGCCTCTTTGGTGCATTATTAGAGAAATTTGGTTCCAGTTTTCTCCACTGTTTCAGCTTACCCTAAACCCGCTCACCCTAAATCCACGAATTATGCTGTGTACTAAAAAAGCAAGAGAAGAGAGTGAAAGCAATCACATATGACTTATTCATACAGGTTATATATTGTATTTACCACTGTCCATGCTGACTTCATCAGACAGCAGGTTTAGCTCAATAACACAGTCCCATTAAAGTTCTTTAAATTCCAGAAGTGAATTCCATTCGATTACATGCATAGATATCTACTGCAAATATACACCAGAAATGTTGTTATTTATGAAATGAACTAAAGAATTTGGATACTGCCTTGAAATTTTTACAATCTATCCTGAACTATCAGCACACCAGGAACAGAAGTAAGAATATCCTAACTTGATAGCTTGAACTGTCTTAGGCAGACTGGAAATTATCATTTTAATCCTCCCCATTCCTATTCTCTTAGCTGCCCCCAGTGTTTACAAACCAAACCCAACATCAGTCTCCCAAAATAACCACGGGCAGACTGTTGGTTTCAATCACTTGCTTGATTTTTCTACATTTCTGTCCATGTGATGACATCTCCTAAACGATCTTGATGGCAATTAACCTGAAGAGTGCTGTCTACTGATGTCAAGTAATAAATTTTCATTGACTCTTTGTCTCACCAGTGACAGCAAAGACTTTCTGAGAATGATGGGCCATCATGTCACACACCAGGAGATGGAGGCACCCATCTCAAACAGGAAATCTGCTGTATGATGTCTCAGACAAGCAGCAGACAAGTTTTGCCAAACTGCAGATGAAGAACAGCACATCAAGAAATCACCACTCTCTTTCCAATGGGTTTTGACACATACTTCTGAATCAGAAAGATCTGCCAGGAAACGGGAGTAAGGAGAGCGAAAAGCTATTATAAAGGGCACTGACTTGGCAACAGAATTCTCAAAAATACGATTTCAAATATGAAAAATTAACTGTTCCAAGAAAGGGATGCTAATAATAAAAAGAATAAGGAAAAAAATTTGAAAATGTAAGAAAAAAAATTTAAAAGGCAATGTCTTGGGATGCTACAATGGGAAGACTTAAGTTTAGCATACATGTCCACCCAGACTGTCACACCAACCGCTGGGACAGACTTCTGGAAGTCAGCGAGGCAAGTTGTGGAATGAAGCATGGCCAGCAAACTCTGGCAGCTTTTAGCAGCAGAACAAATAGGAATGAACAACAAACAGACATTCAGGAGGGGGATGATTCTGCCCTGACCTGCACTGAGGGGCCGGGAGCTCTGTGTACTGCGGCACCACCTACAGCTCCCATTTAAAGCGCTCCCACTCGATAAATTTGATTGTGAGAGAGCTGTGCTCCTTCAGGAGCGATGAAAAGCACCAGAGGTTTCTCCCACTCTCCACCTGCAGAGTCCCTGCAGGAGGAGCATCCCCCTCCAAGCCCCTGTACTCACTCTCGTTGCAGATGACACCGGCCCAGCCGGGCGCGCAGACGCAGCCGCTGCGCTCGCTGTTGCAGCGGCCCCCGTGCAGACAATCCTCACAGCTCAGGCTGCAGTCCTGGCCAAACGTGTCACCCAGGCACACTGACAGCAAAGAAACACACAGGGCTGAGCGAGCAGCCAGACAAAAACGCTTCCACAAGCTCTCACCTATTGCTAGGTTGCAAACACCCCCGGTTCAGCACAGAAGGCACAGTGAAATGGGCATTCCTGAATTCCCCTCTTCAGGTTTTTGACTCTAAGGAAAAGGAAAGCTGGGTGTTCAGCTGGAATTTACTCCCCTAAATGCTGTAATTCTCCAGTGAAGAGCACTTCAAGCTACTTTTTAAAAGCAAGTGTTTTGCCTTCAGAAAAAGTGAATTTGCAGCTAACACTTGATAACACTGTATATAATTAGAAGCATTTAGTGGGACTCCTCTTCTTGCTAGGCTATCCCTGTTGTTCTATTGCAGTAAGTGGATGTGGTGCTACTCAAACACAGTTCATTGATACCTTCAACCACACAGTTTGAGTATTACTCTAGAAAAACAAAGCAAAATACATATTTATCGCTTCCCTGTTTCTTCATGGATATGAAGTGTTTTATATAGGAAACCTGATACAAAAATGCATTTTTCCCCCTCTCCTTCCCCACCCTCCTTTTATCCCTTGCACCCTCATGTTCTCTTTGTGGGGTCTATTGAGACAGGCATGGAAAATAAATGTGACTGTCAGACAAAACACTTCAGTGGCATTGAAGATCCCATCCAAACAGTTTTGTGCCTTTGAGGCTTTATGGCTGTGGCTGGAGGCTTTTTGGAAGGGGATTTTGAACAGCACCTGAAAGTGAGCTGGCAGCTTATTCCAGCCTACAGTAAGTCACAGGCTGGTTGCTTTTCACCAACAATTTTTTCTGTGAAGCCAGATTTCCTCTAGGTCTGAGCACCCAACTGTTCCCTTTTCTGTAGCTGAACAAATGCCCAAGCCTTCAGGGACATTCAGTGCTGCCACTTGGAACAGGGTACAAATTCATACTTCAGAAAAAGAATACAGACCACCATTAAAAACATTGAGCTTCCACCTTAAAAAGTCATTCAAGCTATAGAAAATATTTAATCACTAGCTTACTGTTAAAGCAGGCTTTTTAATAACATAGATAGAGGCTCAAAAATATGTCTGAAAGTAGAAGCAGTAACTTACTATTTGGGAGGTAAAAGAACTTATTAAACCATTTAAAGTTCCTGTTCTCCACCACCTTTTCCTACAAACCACTGCATGCTGCAAAGCCTGAACCTTAGAAAAAGTGCAGCTGCTCAGCTGTGACTGGTAACACCCAAATTTCTGTGGCTAAATATAAATAAAACATGCAAAAAGTGGTCAATAAATATTTGATTGTGGTTTCTAGGCCTGATAATTTTGCCTGTGGTTATCTCATTTATCAGTTTCCCAGTTGGTTATTGGTGGTGTTGAGTCCGGCTGGATGCTGTGTGATTTGGGAGGGCATTAACAGTTTTGTTCATAAAGATAAGTTAATTTTTTATTAAAGTCAAGACCAGCTCCTGATTTTTGCCTGTAGGGCACAGTCCTCAGATGAGTAATTAGAGGTTATACAAAAATCACAGGACACACATAGGAAAAACAAGAAATCCTCCCTGGTGACCCACCAGCACTCAGCACAAAGCAAGCACAGGGTTTCACCTCATAACACTCTTAAAGTTGTGAAGTTTCCACCTTCGTGTGGCAAGACTGAATCATGCAAAGCCCAGGTGGATGCAAAGCTGCTCTGCACCCACTCCTGTGACAGTGGGTGCTCCTGTGCTGTTTGCCACCACTTGAGCTGAGCAATACGTGGATGGGTCAGTGCTTTTCCCAGAGAGTCAAGGGAAAGCTGAATCTTCACAGGATTGCTCTTAACACAAACAAAATACAAATATCTGAAACAAAAAGCCTCCAGTTGTTAAAAGAGGGTTTGTAAACAGGGCCACATGCTCCCAGCTCCAGGAGAAAGGGAGGGTTTCCCAAGGGATGCAGTGCACTGCAGTAACCCATGCCATCCTCTCCCCCCTGGGATGATGGGATCCCTGGGGCTGTTTTCCAAGCAGCCACTGCTAACTGTGCTGCTACTTTATCCCTCCCAGTGCATCCAGGCAGCCTCCTGGTTCCTCCAACACGTCCCATTTGGGATGGGGCTCATGGAGATGCCTCACCCCTGCTGGCATTAACGCTCATCCCTCCTCCTGGCACCCGAGCCCGGCCAGCCCACCCCAAATCCTCCTGCTGGGACGATGCCCCCGCTTTGCTGGGCTGGCTCAGGGCCCTGCTGGTCACTCACCGACCCTGTGCACCACGGTGAGCTCTCCTCGGGGGTCTCCATCCTCGGCCGGGGCCCCGAGGGCGTAGTGGAGCAGCTGGGGGGGCCCTCGGAACTGCAGCCCCGGGGGCTCCTCTGCGTCCGCCTCCTCCACACCTGGGGCAGGGCACACCCAGACATCAGCACCCCGCTGCCTCCACGGCACCTGCCTCTCAGGTACATCTTTTCTTACTATTATGATGCCATTAGATTTTCCAATCACACCTCTGCCCGGCAGTCCCAGCCCAGGCATTTTCTCATCTGTACTTACAGAGTTTCTGCTATCCAAAAAAAGAAAAAAAAAATTGAGAAAAGAGGGGGAAAATCGCCATCTTTCCTTTTGCCTTTTTCTGGGAAAAAACCTCTGCTCCTGGAGAATCAAAATTAAACGAGGAGATTCATTTTCCTCACTTGAAGTTTCAGATTATTTTTAGTTAATGAAGGTCATTACTCTTGCTCGTTTTGGAGATGACAAATAGAAAGTGAGGCCGGCTGTGCAATTTATTTTCAGAAACATTAAAATCCGAGCCTTAAAATGATGGGAAATCAGCTGGCTTTCTTTTCGGTGTTGGTTAGAATATCAAACTCTGGCTTTAGGTTTAGCAGGTGCTAAACTTGGTTATAAAATTGAGTTGCTCTGCTAAACTCTGGAGTGGTTACACTGGCAGAAATCCAGAATAACGTCAGTGACTAATGGAAAACTTGCCATGGTTGATCAAAGCAGAATCTGCTACCTTTTTTTTCCCCACAGGATGTTAAACTTCATCAAATAGTGCAAGAAAAGTGTCAAAAGAGTATTTATTTCTAAACCAGGAGCTTTAGGTTTTCAAACACGTCCAGGGGATTTAAGTGTTCATCTGCCATTAATCTTTGGCAAAACCCATTACTGGAGGATGAACTGGGATCCACACACTGCACGTAGCCCTACCCTGGTCACATTCAGAAATGGCTCAAGTTGGGCTTCCAAAATCCCAGGATCTGTGAAGATCCCAGTTCCAAAATCACTTTTTAAATCAGTGGGAAATGCTTAATGGTCCTCAAATTGTAAGAATAACTCACCCACGCAGGCCCATCTGTTATCCCCAAGCCTGTAACCCTCCTTGCAGGCACACTCGTACGAGCCCAGGGAATTCACACAGAAATGGTCACAGTTGCCATTATCCAGACGACATTCATCCACATCTAGAAAATCCAGACATAAATGGTGATTAGGAGCAAGTACTTCTGCTTGGAGAGCCCATGCTGAGCCCAGCTGCATCTGACAAATTATTCTATACATACGAAAACACAATTTTTCTTATGTGTTTTGGGGCTCTCAGTTTCTCTCTCATATTGGAGGTACGAAAACATTTTGGGGCAACAGGGAGCAGATTATTTCACTGATGTTTCTGTCTCGAGTGAAAACAGATGCTTTAAGCTGTTAAGCTCAGCTGATCCTTCAGTTATTTTGAGGGTTCTTCTTTTGTGGAAGGAGTGTTTAACACACATCAGTATACAGTGTCCATGGAGAGAGGAGGGAAAATTTCTCTCTGCTGGCTCATCTTCCACATCCCCACCTCCAATGCTGGATGCTGGGTTATTCCTGTATTCCAGCCTCACACAGTGGAAATCACACTTTTGTAAAACTGTATCAGCTAAGCTTGCACAGGGTCACTGACTCTCATTAGGGCAGTGCCAACAAAGCCCCTGCAAAAGGCTTTGACAGCGTTTCTTCTACCCTGGGCTGTGATTAGTTAGACCGAGCCACTGGTACCAAAGGACTTTTGACAAGGGCATGGAATGATGCAGGACAAATGGGAATGGCTTTAGACTAACAGAAGGAAGGTTTCGATTGGATATTGAGAGGGAATTCTTCCATGTGAGGGTGGTGAGGCCCTGGTTGCCCAGAGCAGCTGTGGCTGCCCCATCCCTGGAAGTGTTCCGTGTTGGACAGGGCTTGGAGCAAGCTGGGACAGTGGGAGGTGTCCCTGCCCGTGACAGGGGTGGAGGGAGATGCCCAGCCCGTGCCCTGACTCCAAACTCACCGTCGCAGGAGCAGCCGTCGGGGCCGAGCTGGAACCCCGCCTTGCAGGCGCACTCGTAGCCCCCCGCGTAGTTGATGCAGAACTGGGAGCAGCAGGACTCTCCAGTCTCACACTCGTCCACCTCTGCAAGGAAAGGGCAGCACGTTCAGCCCTTGAGACACCCTGAGCTGCTGCCACAGCTCTGCTCAGAGCTGTTGTGCTTCAGCACTCACTTCACACCTTCCTCTTCCTTCCGCCACATAAACATTGTCTGTGTCCTGAATCCTGACAGCAGCTGCCTTCTACCTTCTCCCATGGCAGCCAGGACCCTCCATGTCCTGGGAGAGGCATCTCCTCCACAAGCCTGAGCTGCCAGGAGGGGATTTACAAAACACCAGCTGGTCTCACTGGTGACCAAGGACAGGACCCAGGAAAAGTCTGGAGCTGTATCAGGGAGGTTTAGGTTGAGTATCAGAAAAGGTTCTGACCCCGGAGGGTGCTGGGCACTGCCCAGGCTCCCCAGGGAATGGGCAAGGCCCCAAGGCTGCCAGAGCTCCAGAAAGGTTTGTACAATGCCCGGGGTGGGATTGTTGGGGTCTGTGCAGGAACAGGAGTTAGACTGGATGATCCTTTTGTGTCCCTTCCTACTCAGAATATTCTATGGTTCTATGAAAAGAGACAACAGCAAGGACCCACCAGCCCTCAGAAACACTCTGTTTAACAGTAACCTACATTTGACCATTTAGATTTCTTTACATTCAACCTCACTCAATGCAAACTAACAATGCTCTGATCCAAGCAGGCATTTTCTGGACAGCAGCAGCCTGGAAAGTTCAATGGTAGTTTTTGAGAGCTGATTTCCTGTTGCCTCCTCCTGCTCTGTGTCCACTCAGAAATTGGTATCATTGACACCACTGTTCTGGTGATGAGAAAGGAGAGCTGAGCTGTTATCTGTGCACTGCAGGCTCCTGGCTGCTGTCAGGCTGCTGAGCAGGTCAGTGACCATCCAAGGGCCACCTTGTCAATGCTGAGTCTGCAAAATGCTTCTGAACGTGGCCCAGCTGAGCAGCTGCAGATGGGAAAGGTCAGTGTCTCAATTAACCTTGGAAGGAGCACCAACTTTATGAGGAAACACGGACAGGAGAAAGAAAATGTAATTAATCAATCGAGGTGAGGAGGTCAGTGTGAAAATGATTAATGCAGGTTATTTGAAGGCAGCCTTTTCCAGAAATGTCACAAGCTGAGCTCCTCTGCAGTCCATCAGGTGACGCCTCACTCTGGGTTCCAGCAACAGCCCCTTGTTTGTTGTAGGAATGCAAAATCTGCATCCAACAAAAAGGAGATTTTTGCTGTTAAGAGCAACTTTTCATGTCCTCAGCCTTCCTCTGCGTTCTCGCCCTTCCCTTGCTGTGTCTGGAGTATCTGCTTCCCTCTGAAATCCCCACCAGCAGGTCACTGAGCTGGGATGTGGGCAGGAGGCTGCTTCACCTCCTGTCAGCTGTACAGACAAGACTGTGTAACCCACCCACCCCTCTGAGGCTCTGGCTCCAAATCTGCCTCCCAAACTTTGTTTTGCTTTTTAAGCTCCATCGTCACCCGCCCTTGCAGCCCTCAGTGCTTCCCTCCTCCCCTGCTCCTCCTCTCTCCTGCACTTGGCTTTTTCTCCTTGCAAGACTCATTTTGTCTGTAATGCCTCTCACACTCATCAATGCTCCCACTCTACATCTTCTCATCATCTCATATCTCACTACACTGCTTTGTGGTGCCTTTTTTTTTTCCTTCCCCGCTATCTTCCTGGCTATTCTTAAAAATCGTAATGGCATAGTGACAGCAGGCCCAAAGCAGAATGACATAGAGTTTGCACAGCAAAAGCCATAAACAAAACATAAAACAAACACACACAAAAAAATCTCACAGTACAATTCCTTAAAACATGAATGAATTTTTAAGCTCTTCCCTCGAAATAAACCCAAATCTAACTCTGTTGCTTTCACCTCCCAAGTGAGACTTCTCACAGGCACAAGTGTAACCTCACCACCGAGCAAACCCGATGGAAACACAGCAGACTCCGTGACACCAAGAGGAGTTGGTGCATGAAGCACTCCAGAGCAGTTGTGCCAACGCTCACAGCCGCAGCCAACCTCCTCCCAGCCACGGCTGAGGAGGGAAGGGAAACCAAGTCACGCCTGTGAGGCTTGGGCTGCCCATGGTGAGACACGGCCGGGATAAGAGGTGAAGCACCAGTGCCATTTCCACTCCCTCCCCTCGTTAGCGATTCATCCTGGCGGATTCCCAGAGCCCGGCAGGCTGGAGCAGCGCCCGGGGACGCCTTCGTTAACACCTGCAGAAGGAGGGAAGGCACAGGAGGCCTTTCCCTGAGCGACAGCCCCTGCAGGCTCCTGGGCCCCTCCACAGGTGCTCCCTGGGTTACCTGTGCAGGTTTGGCCGTCCAGGCCGAGGCGGTGGCCGCGGTCGCAGGAGCAGCGCGGCCCCGCCGCCGTGTGCTCGCAGTGGTGGGAGCAGCCGCCGTTCCCGTCCCGGCAGCTGTCGACGATTTCCATTTCGATGCCTTGCAGAGAAATAAATCAAAAGGATGTTAAAAAGCAAGCCCAGGGGGAGTCACCGGAGGAGCAGCTTGCTGTAAACCAGCAGCCGTGAGTGCTGCAGCAGTGACTGTAATCAGCTCACACCCCCTCCCCAGAAGAGCAGGCTGTGGAGGCACTGAGCTCCAGGTGTTTGTGTCAGAACAGTGGATGCTCTCAAATTCAGCCATGTGAAGCTGGCTCAGTGTTCCAGCAGCCACCTGCTACAGGAGCCTTCCCAGGTTTCCTCAGGTTTATGCTTTGGCTGGACACAGTGCTTGCCCCGAGGAGGAACAGAACCATCTGAGGAGCCCACGTGGTGCCCCTCAACCCAGCCTGGTACACTTCCCAAAGAGCGCCTTTGAGTTTTGCATGGCAATGGCCAAGGGCTGGATTCTGAAACATCCAAAACCACAAAGGCATTGGAACTTCCTCAGCAGAGTCCTGCTGCTGAAATGGACACCCAACTACAACACAAAAGGATCTCCAGATTTTGGCTCTGGGATGTCCCTTCCAGGGGGACACAGCAGCTGCTCTGCTGATTCTTTGTCCCTTACAGCTAAGAGAGGGTGGTCCAGTGACACTGCCAGCCCCCTTTGCCCTGACAGCCTTCCATGTCCTCCTCATGTGGCTGCACTGGACAGCCCTCACAACATTCTGGCCATTTCCAATGGGAACCCTCCTATGGAAAAAGGGACACCCAGCCACCTCATTCCCACCCAGCTACTTCATCAGATGATTTCTCCAGGATGAAAGAACCCACAGAATCAGTTATGCAGTTTCTCATGAAGGATTGGCCAGCTTGTCTTGTTACAGAGCTATTTAGAGAGGAAATGATTTCTCCTGCTATGCAGGGGAACTGAGAAACCCTTCCTAAAGGAGCCTCTGTACTTCCAGAAACACCCCAGCCCGGAGTGGTGGCCGTCAGATCTGGCACAGAATTTCCCCAGACACATCTGTGTTGGTGGGCTCTGGTCCTACCCCTCTTTGTGCTCCCAGGGAGCAACCTGCTTGCCAACAAGAAATGTAACTCCAGCTGGAAGACGGTATAAATTAAAGGAATAAATATTGAGGGCTACGTCTCATGCATAGTGTGATTATTTGCACCAGGGAGAAGAAATCGTGTCTCCTGTCCAGTGTGTTAAGCTGGGATTTGCTAAACCCAGCGATTAAATGCAGAATCTGACTTTATACACGATCTTCATCATTTACTTTGTCTCAGTTCTTCATCAGTAAAACTGAAATACCAGCTCTTCCCCAGCCACTGGGGAAATGAAAGAATAAACAAAGATTGTAAATTGCTCAAACACTGGGATAATCCTGATCATAAATATATGCAGAATGTTTTTATTTTTATTGTTTGCTCTGCAATATTGTACATGAGGCACAGAGAATCACCATCCCCTGAGATCTGCTGAACATCCAGAAAAAATATTATCAGAAAAGCACAATGAAATCTAAGTGGTCTAAACCTCTTTTTTATGCCTATGACAGAACATTTCATATCTATATATTAATCACATTTCCTCTGCCATTGCACCACTCACAGCTCCCCATCACCTATGAAATAACTCTCCAGGATGTCTCTCACATAATTGGGTTTTGTTTTTAATGTATGTTAATGCTTTGAAACTGGATTTCATTCTTAATAACTATTTCTTACACACACATTCTTAAATAAAGCACTCATTCTCTGGCATGCAGCGTATTTTCCTAAGGAAGCTCTGCTGAAAGCTCTTGCACAGTATTATTAGATTGAATGATCTTTGCCCACCTCTCTGCTAAAACAGGTCATGCTTTTGTCTGCATTCCAGGGAGCTTATGTTAGGTCCATAATAACCCCAACTCTTCCACATCACCTCCTTTATTAATCTAAATTTGCCCTAAAGGGCAGGCCAGGGATCAGCTATCAGCTAACAGCACTGGGAGTCACTCCCCCTCTCCAGAAAAGCCATGTTGATTAAGAAACCCCGCTGGCAAGAGGTAAGTATGTGAGCAAAGACAACAGGGCTCGCTTTAGTTTGGGAAATTTTGGTTGTTCAACTATTTTTTCATCCCTGATCTTTCTTTTTTGTTGCCTTTTTTAAAAGCATCCTCTTAATAGTGTCAATAATCTCAGGAGAAACATAAGCAAACCCAGACAGGTAAAGAAAAGAGCAGAACCTCGTGTCGGTTTTCTCTTGCATCAGATCTGTAAGAAAGCTGGGAGGAGGAGAAGGAGGGCAGGAATGAATACATTCCATAGAATAGCAGCATTCTGGTAGCTCTGCAGCAGAATTCACCAGCCTCTGCAGACAAACCAACAGGGCTATTTGCTCTTTGAAAGGCAGTAATTAAGGTCTGTGAACACAGGCTTAGGAACGTGTCACCCTGCAAACCTAGCAGCAGAGGAAGAAAATAGTATTGAGCCCGAGCTTCTGCATCCATTTCTTTTGGTGGGAATGCTAAGCCAGAGAAGCAGGAGCGAGGCAGAGCAGGGTGCAGGTGGGAGAGGCTGAGGCAGGAGTCACTTACGGTAGCACTGCCGCCCGTCCGCGCCCAGCTCGAAGCCGGGGCTGCAGGCACAGCTGAAGGAGCCCGGGGTGTTCACACAGCGATGGGCACACCTGGCCCTGCCTTCTGCACACTCATCCACGTCTGCAAGCAGAGACAGAGGCAAAGTCACTCAGCTGGATATGGAAATAACAAATAACGCTGCTCTACGTGGACGTGGCTGCGTTTCCAAATATCTGCCGAAAGGATTATCCCCATGTCAGTCTGCAAAGGACAGCACCCGATGGACCCAGGAGCATTACACTCACATTATTCTCCAGAACAATCTTTTTTTCTAAGCACCATTGACCTTCAACTTCTCAGTATGAACATTTACAGTATCACACATTATATTTGCAGTATCAGCCAAAGCAACTTATTTATTATTCCTGTTAAAAGACTGATGGCAAAAGAAGACCTCACGTGAAGAACTCAGAAGTAAGCCCTAACTCCCAAAAGTCTGAAATGATCACCACGTCCTCCGTGCCATTATAGTTAAATTAATGGAGCAGGAAATAGCTGATTATTCTCTGAACATCAAATGCTCTGGATTAAGTGGTGGCTGGGTTTCAGCAGGGATGATGGAGACAGATCATCCCTGAATCCTGCAGCTGCTTCTGCAGCAGCACAGTGGGGAGGCAGCTGCTGCACCCAGAGCAGCCTCACCCCACCTGTGAGGAAAGGAAAAGGTGCAGAGCCCTAAGCAGGAAGGCTGCTCTTCCCCAGTGCTCCGTCAAACAGGCTGCTCCTCAGCTTCACACTTGCTAATCCGTATTTTGGAGTTAAATGCCTCCAAAGGTGTCCATCTTCCTAAAACCTCAGTGGAACATAAAAGTACTCTTAAGGAGCAATTAGTTAAAGAAAAACCTAAAATCACAAAAATTTACACTACGTACAGCTGCACCAACCTCTGTGCAAAGATTGGTATCACACATGGCAAACCCCAATCCAGCTCCTCTTCCTTCTCATTCTGACATTTTTCTGGCAAAACACAGAGTATTTACTGCACCGAACCCAGGTCAGTGTCTAGCACATGGCAGGGAGCAGTCTGATGTGCAGCTCCTCACATTTTTTTCCCAGAAAACCACTTTCTAGCATTTTGTCCCTCCACATGAGCTGTGCCCAGCGCTGTGCTGGTGCCCCTGCACTTGAGCACAAGGAGCTTGACGGATGCAATCAGGCTCCTTGCAAAGAGAGGCCCCAGGCAGTGCAAACACCACACACTGGCTCATGAAAATTTCAGGACAAATGACAGCTTCTCTGAGGCAGCCATGTGAGCAGCTGCTGCTTAGAATAAAACGGGTTATTTCTCCTTTTTCTCTAATTGTCAGTTTGTGAGTACGCTGTGCTGGCCAATGCTGTAAATATTCTTTTCTCTTCTCTTCTTTTTAAATAGAAAAATAAAAAGCTGAACCACAGCCACCATCCTGCACAGGTTTCTTCCTGTCCTAGAGCTAATAGTTGAAGTATGACACTTGAGCTGCCCTCTGTCTCCTTCCAGCTCGGCTTCCAGAGAGTCAAACAGCAGCTTGAATTTTGCAAAAGACATTGACTAACTTCTAGGAGAAAAAACCAATAATTGTATATCCATGGTAAGACGTGCTGCTTAATGATTCAAAAGATTGTTGCCATGAGGCTGGGGAGAAAATTTGTTCCAATATGTAACACTGCAAGTTAACTCAGTGATTCAGTGTATACATAAATCAACAGAAATGTCAATGTCTATCTGAGATAAAACGAACAACAGGCTGACCCTACTGCTAAACCCACTGTTGTTTCCATCCACTCATATCAGTGAAGGGTCTACATTACTTGAAAATAGTTTTTATTTACAGTAATTACTCATGAGTAATTCCAGAAAGAGCGCATCACTAAGATCTGCCATTCTACTCACAGAAGGGCTTACAGGCAACAGAGTAAGATACTCAGGGTAGGATGTAAATATTTTGAAAGGCACCCAGCGCCCTTTATATGAGACAATAATTTAAATATTGGCAAGATTTCGGCCAAGTTTTCAAAAGAGGAGTTTA
Source organism: Daphoenositta chrysoptera (assembly GCA_013397915.1). Lineage (NCBI taxonomy): Eukaryota > Metazoa > Chordata > Aves > Passeriformes > Daphoenositta > Daphoenositta chrysoptera. The sequence continues at coordinate 145,002 of VZRO01006127.1, forward strand.
AAATTAGTGTCTGAACATACATATACATATATATGTATATACACATACACTGATTTTGACTTGGCTGTTAAAAATCTGTGCACCATCAAATCCACAAATGCTTTTTACTACATAAAACTGCTAAACTATCTTCCAAGAGTTTCACTGAAAGAGAAAAGCAGGTATTTTGATCTCTAATTCCCCCACATTTCAGGTCAGAAATGCTGCAGATCCTTTTGAGCAGCCCAGACTAAATACAGGACTTCAGAATTCAACTTTTTAAGTTCCTCTCTTTGGAAATCTTACACATCTTGATTTCTTCCTTCACAGTAGTTTCTCGATTAATATGGAAACAGTTCTCCAGCTAAAAAGCTCTTTGAATTCTAAATAGGTTTTCAGTGACCTGGTTCACAGTTTTACTTGAACCAATTTTCCAGGAGCTGTATCTGGGACATTATTTTAAAGGGACCCTACAAGAATAACACTACAGCATTGACAAATCCAGTTGCTAGAAAGCATGACTGAGGAGATCACAGAGGAATTTTCATCACTATAAAGGCCCTTCAAGACTATGGGCTGATGTGAGCATCACAGAGAGAAACACTGCTACAGAATACACACATATATTTGTGTAACATTCCTTTCCACTCACAGCTCAGTAAGCCAGAGCACTGATTAATAACTTTCTTCACAATAAATAGTCCAGAGTTTCTTACCTAAACAGGACGTTTTGTCTGCAGAAAGAGAATGCCCTGGATGACACCCGCATTTTGCAATTCCTCTCTCATTCTGACAGATTTGTGAGCATCCTCCATTCCCACTTGTGCAGGGGTCTATCACTGAAACCAATTAGAGCACACTGTCAACTGAAAGGTCACTTTTTGCCTGAAAATGGTCTTACCTGCCATTGTTACAACTAACAACGAAGTAGCTGTAAGAGATTAGGCTGGGAAAAAATGTGACAGCATCTGGTGTACAGCAAAGCTGCTGTTTTTCTGGATGCTCTTTGTTGCTGGACAACATTTTTCATAGAGCAGCAACGAGGCTTTAAACAGCAGGAAACCCAGCTTGTATTACATTGAAAGTAGGACAAAAAAAGTACATTTTATTGTTATTTTGCTGTACCTGAACAGATTTTCAAGAGTTCTCTAAACAACAGCAATTAGCACTCCAGTATGTGTGAATCCATAAACACACACAATGATGGAGTTCACCACAAAACAATGAATATTTAAAAGGCTCTAGAGGAAATAAACACTGAAGAGCCCCCAAAGACATCCTTCAGTCTATAAACATATGCCATTCATGTTGTACATCAAGGCTCTTTCCTCTTCTTGAACAATAACATACCTTTTCAAGGATAAGCTGCTCTAAGTGGCAAGTACTTAGAAAAACTTTTATAAAGTACCTACAGAAGCCTCCACCTCGAAGATTTCACTGTGTTTTATGGGTTTATTTCTGAACAGGTACCTGCTGGAAGCACACTGCCCAAATAGACTTGGCACACACCAGAACAGACCTACCACGACTGTTCAGACAGGTCTGATTTGGGTTAAGATATGACATTCTGCACCAGGCTGAGGTTTTGCTTTGGAGCACTCATTACACCAAAATTCTGCTGAATAACATTCCACAGGTAAATCTAGAGGACACCTTGAAAATGTGTCCTCTGGAGTTCTGCTTAGCTTCAAATAAAACTTCTGAAAAACTGTACTTGTTTCCTTACAATTCCAGCTCTAATTCAGTTTTAGCACTTTACCACTTACTGTCTGATTTGAGACAGATGACCAATATTCCTCACTTGCCTCCAGCCCAATGTTTCCTTCTCTCAGAGCCCCAGGGAAAACTCACCATCAGTCCAACAGCTCTGGAGTCAGGGTTTGAGGAACCCCGGGGAAGGGCTGAAGGAGTTTTGCTCTAGACCTGGCTGCTTTGCTCTTCCAGCAGCTACGTAGAAGGGAATAGGAGAGAAAAGGCTCTACTTCATGTGGATTCAAATATGGGACAGGGTTTTTTTGTCACTTTGCTGTGCAGCCAAGTGGCATTTTGTGCCACCACTCAGCAAAGGAGGAAGCTGCCACAGAAACCCTCAAACTCCCTCATGTCACCTCCTGCCACCTCGAGAACACGCAACAGCCAGCCCTTCCAGTCTGCAGGGCTCAGTTTTACTTGACAGTATTAAAAAAAAAAGAAATAAAAGCACTGTTAGGGATGTAGAACTGAAATTGGACTTCTGACACGATAGGTTGCAAATAGGTTTCCAAGGAACAGCAGCACTTCATCGTGCATGACACTTCCAAGGCTGACAACTTGGCTCTGCAGCTCGACAATTTGAGGTCTACAAAGGATTTAGCTCCAAGCAAGAACTCACTCCTTGCTGGTATGAAATATTGAGTTATTTGCCGATTCTTTTTCTATTTGGGTAAATTAAATGAAATCACTATCAAACAGCATCTGTTAAACCTGCATATTATGAAGGTTTTCAGAGCAGCTAAAGCTTTAATTTGAGAATGATTACGGCACGGAGTAAAGCTTGTAATGCTCTGTGACATGACAACAGGCAAACAACAAATTACACGATAGATGTTAGTAAAACATAGTAATTCAAATGAAGATAGCAGCCTTGGAAATCCTTGGATGAGGTAAGTTTGTAAAGGAAGGATCTTCAGGACATACGGCAATCAGTGACTGAGTTGCTTTCCAGTGATATGTATGTTCCTGTTATAAGCAGGTTTCAGGAAAAGCCAAAAATAACTCATTAGTGTTCTTTTTTCACACATTTGCCTCCTATTGGTTCATTTAATAACTTCAGTAGATAACAGACTCCATCCTACAAAGCTCTACTCCAAGCTGTTAAACACTATGGTGAAAAATTTACTGGCATGGTTTCATTTCCCAGGTGCCTCAGGACACAGAACCACGGAATGGTTTGGGTTGGAAGGGACCTTAAAACTCATCCAGTTCCACACCCTGCCATGGCAGGGACACCTTCCACTATCCCAGGCTGCTCCAAGCCCCATCCAGCCTGGCCTTGGACACTTCCAGGGATGGGGCAGACCTTCCAATCCTTCACTGCAAGGCTGTAAAGAACAGGGTCTCCAGTCCTATCTGCCATGACCTCTAGTGCACCTAAAGAAAGAGATTTGGGCTTTATCAAATTAATTTTCTTGTTTACAGCAACCATGACTTCACACTGGAGGAAATATAGAGGCAAAGAGCAAAATTGCCAGGTTTGAGTGTTTCTCTAAGGATTTCCAGGGCTGTGGGTGCAGTATGAGCTCCCAGGGAGTCAGCAGGGATGAATCCACACCTGCACAACACCTACACCTGCTGTGGCAAACACTCATAAACTGTGGTTTCTCCATCCAAACCATTTCTCCATCCAAGCTTCGTGGATGACAAATAAAAACAGCCAGGCTCACCTCCTCCCACCTCTTCTTCTTAAAATACTTCTGAACTGACAACCCAAATGCATTCATGACCACTTCACCCTCATTTGTTCCTGTAAAAATCTTGTCCATGGGCTTACCTAGCACTTTTCTCTCCCAGGCATTCGTTCACTAAGGTATTTATGGGGGGAAAAGCACCCTACTCAGTCTTCATTTTGCAAGCTGAGCTCTGCTTACAAGACAGATCCTCCTTCCCCCAAGCACAACTGCCCTCCTGAGGGGGCTGCACCTATTTATTTTGATTTAAACACCCTGAGGTCAGCCTCAGCTGCAGACAAGACTGAGCCTGTCCCTCTGCAGTGCTCAGTAATTACTGGCTGGTGACAAACCACTGCCTTTGGTGGGTGCCTGACCCTCTGCAGCCCCACGACGTGAGGGGGTGAACAGGGGTGGCAAAACCTCCCCCTTTAGGGGTCCCAGCTGAGACAGAGCATGAAGTGGCCCAGGGCAGCTTGAACTGCACTGTGACCACTCTGGGACAACTCCCACCCTGCCTGGCATGGCCACACTCAGACCCTGCTGACCCCAGCACTGTCCCACCACACCATAAAACCCACCCTAAATTCCTGTGCAGCCCCTACACAGCCAGCTGGCCATGGACATCTCGAGATGTTTAGAAACGGGATGGAGAACAGCAGAGCAAGGCTCTGACACCCCCTTCTCCCTAAAGCTCCCCTTTTCTGGCTCTTTCTGATAATCTCAGGGAGAAAATATGACCAGCCCGTGAGAGACAGAGAGGCCACCAGGCTGTGGGTGCTCCCTGAGGTGCAGCCCCCGCAGAGGGCAGGATTTGGGGAGGCCCAAACTGCAGGGGAAGTGCTCTCTGCACCCAGCAGGAGCTGGGAGCCATCTGAACAGCAGGATTTACTTACACTTCGTACACAGCATATAAAATCTCCGAGCAGAAGAGGAGCCATATGGAAACGGTTTTGTGACAGGAATTTCAGCTCAATAAATCCATAAATTTGGCCCTATCTTTCTCTGGCATGTTCAAGGGTGGGTGTGTGTGTGTACTTGTGTTGGGGAATGGGGGGGTTGCCTTCAAAACTGATGAATATGTTAAAGATATACGAGAAAAGAAAAGCAACAATCAAACCCGAAGGTAGCATTGCTGTTCTGCTTGAGAGAGTGCTTAGAAACCTGAAGGGAAGGATGAATGAATCAGACTGTGATATGCCAAAAGGAGATAAAGCAAAGGCTTTTTGTAGAATAAAACATGTAATACAGGCTCACTCTATATACAATTTGATGAACAATAAAACGTTAGAATTAAATCATTATTAAGTTCCTAACCTATGCCATCGGCGTGCAAGGAACAGCCAGGGATCTATGAGGCCAAAATCTTGTTCAAAGCTGTGATTCGAAGTGAACTTCACACCTCAAACACGTGTGATTTTAAAATCCTGTTAATAAGCAATTCCTAAAGCTGCTTTTGGCATGCAGGGGGAAATAGGAATGAACACACCATCCTGGGGTCTTTTAAATTGCCTTTAATGTGTGTCTTCAGGCAGGTAGCACAGGACTCACCTTCACAGGATTTGGCATCTGTCTTCAGCTTGTAGCCTGGCTGGCACTGGCACTGGTAGTGGTCCTCACTGAGCTGAACACAGCCCTGCTCGCAGCCCCCGTTGTTAACGCTGCAGGAATTGACAGCTGGAGCCAAGGAAGCAATGAAGGAATGCACGTCAACAACCCGGGAAACTTATTTCCTATTTTACATACATAAATGACAGCAAAACCAGGCAAAGCTCACTAAACAGCTTTCACAAATGCACCTGTCCCCACCCCTGAGTGATTGCCCTCCCTTGTGCTCACGGGGCTTGGCTGACACAGTGTCCCACACCACTGAAACCCTGATTCCAGGAGAGGCAGGTGAGATCTGAGGGCTGTAATGCTGACTGAAGCACAGCACCCTTTGATCTGACAGCACCAAAGCACTGACAATCCACCGAGGCAAGGAGGGGGAAAAAAGAACAGCCCTGCTGGCACTTGCCCATTGATTATCTCTTTCTCGGCTTGCTTTCATTGATTAAAAACAGTAATTGTCTTTCAGGCTGATTTCCTCAGCCTCACACATAAAAAAATGCAAATGACAGAAGCCACAGGCTCTGCAGGACAGACTGACACAGCAAACCACACGAACAGAGGGTCCTCTGTACATCTTTAAAGATGCTGCTTCTTTCACCCAAGCAAATTAATATTCTTTTTTGTTCAACACATATCCCTGGCCTCTGGGGAAACATTTCTCCTCCTGACAAAACATGTTAACAGACACCCACACCTATTCACACGCTGCATGTAAAAATAAGAGTGATGGTTTGATGCTGCTATTGTGCTGCACGGATGGCAGTGTGTGTGCATGGCTGCATCGAGATGTACTTCAACAGCAGGGATGCAGTGTGGAGAGATTTAAATTAGATATTAGGCAGAAAGTCTTGACTCTGAGGGTGGTGAGGCTCTGGCACAGGGTGCCCAGAGAAGCTGTGGCTGCTCCATCCCTGGAAGTGTCCAAGGCCAGGTTGGACGAGGCTTGGAGCAGCCTGGGATAGTGGAAGGTGTCCCTGCCCATGGCAGAGGGCTGGAACTGGATGGGCTCTAAAGTCCCTTCCCACCCACACCATTCTAGGATTCTGTGTTCTCTAAGAGTAGCTGGAAAGACTTTTTGGTCCTTCACAGAATGCACCAAACTCTGAACCCAATGAATTCAGCAAAGAGCTTTGATATTTATTCTAGGAATATTCATATTTCTTCATTTATCTGTAATAGACATTAGCAAATGTTAGTTGCAGGACCTGCTACAGGATTCGTTTCACCCTATGCCACCAATTAACAATCACTGAGTTTGTGCAGTCAAGTGTGTCTTAAAAAGGTGAAAAGAAAAGCAAATCTTTACATCCTCCTGGCTGCACACACAGCAGGAGGCAGGAGACACCTCACTGCACAGAAACCTGACCCTGGCTTCTGATCCCCACCTGTGCCCACGAACCTTCTGCCCTGGCAGAGACAGAACTTGAAAGCAGCTTCAAGTCTACACAGGAGACAGCAGACCCCATACACTCTGAGCTTCCAGCTCCCTGCACATTTGTATCCAAAGACCTGTTTTTCAGCAAGAATATTCAAATAAGATGAAAATATTTCAGAAGATGAAAAACATCTTAAATCCAAGTGACAGAATATACATCTCGGCTTTTAAAAGTGCCATTTTCTCCCTCCGTTTCTGGGCACGAGCCAATTTGGATGCAGGGGGGAGATAAGCAGCAACCTGTCGTGAGGAGAATTTGGGAGGATTTGAAGGTGGGAGGGGACAGGTGTGAAATCCTGTGCCGGAGGGACCGTGCATCCCAGTTTGGTGTGTGGCTCTGCCAGCAGCCAGGGGTTCCTCTGGAGCAGCCAGGGCAGGTTTGTCACGGCTGCTGCTGAAGCACCACGCTGGATCTGTGAGAGGAGGTGCCAGACTGAAGGAGAGGAGCCTCAGGGGACAGGACAGGACAGGAGGGATTGTGCTCGTGCTGCCAGCAACACGTCTCTATCAGAGAGAGGGAGAGACTTGGCACCTCCTGGGTCTGATTCCATCTGTCACTAAGGGGCTTGTGGCTGGAGGTCTGAGCACCTCCATAGGCAGAAGTATGGTCTGACATTCACTTTCCAAGATTTACTCTCGAAATTTGGTAGAAAACCAGCCCTGATGTGGATTCCAGGGGCTGGGGATGATGCCAGGTGGTGCTGAGCAAGGGAGGTGGCATCTGGGGAGGGGAGGGCAACAGTGCTGGGAGACACCATGTGAGAAACACAAGGATCACAGAATCACAAAATGGTTTGGGTTCGTCCGAAAGACCAACTTATTCCTCCCCCTGCCATGTCAGGGACACCTTCCACTGTCCCAGGCTGCTCCAAGCCCTGTCCAGCCTGGCCTTGGGCACTGCCAGGGATCCAGGGGCAGCCACAGCTGCTCTGGGCACCCTGTGCCAGGGCCTCACACCTTCACAGGGAACAATTCCTTCCCAATATTCCATCTAACCCTGCTCTCAGTCAACTCAAAGCCATTCTGCCTTGTCCTGTCACAACATGTCCTTGCAAAAAGTCCCTCTCCAGCTCTCTTGTAGGCCCCCGACCTGATGACAGGTAAGAAACACATTTCTCAACCCATTATTTTTATAAAAATGATCATATTTTTACAAAGAGCCATAGTTAGATACATGTATAGCAACCATGGTCTTAGAACATGCAACCTTTTCCAACCCATGTTTTCTATCAGCTTAAATCCAACCTTGGCAATGACAAGAAACACAACTTCAGACATACAGGGCTTATATTTATGTTGGGAAACACAGATTATAGAGCTGTGGAGATATTTTCTTTGTTACTTTCTCTATTAAGAGCCCTAGTGCTAAAATCTCCATAAAAACCCTGCACCTCAACAGCTTCTCCACATAAAGCAGACATCAAAGGTAACAGCTGGCACCAGAGATGAATCAGGGTCTAACGGCTGTGCCCTGTTCTCACTTCTAGGAGTTCAAACAGGAATAAATTCCACTGAAGACAATGAATCTACAACAATTCAAACCCACAGCCTGGTACTGCAATAAACATGTTCTTTCTGAGTTTCAGCTTTTCAGATACCAGCTGGTTAAACTCCAGTGAAATCAAATTCATTGCATTAACATAATCAAGGCATTACAAACAAACAAAAAAATTGGTAGTGTTGCAGTGAATATTTGGTCTGGCACGTGTATCTAAAAATGAATTTAATATTGAGCAAAATTTGTGGGACCAAAAAGCTGAAGAAAGAAAAGGAGCATTGAAAAAGATGGGATTTTACCATGGCACAAACTATTGGTAACATAAAAAGGATTCAGGAATGAAGCAGTTTACTTTCAAGCACTGGTCATCACTGAATAAGGCAACCCATTTTGGAGATTCTTTGCCTTAGAGTATGAGCAAAAGTTTCCAAAGAGAGCAGAAAGAATGACAAAAGCAGATTTCCTCTATCCGTGTATTTTGAGGCTCATACTGGCAGTGGAGGGATGGACCAACAGCAACTAGTCAGGATCCCAAACTCCCTGTGATGAGGTGGCAGGAGGACCAGGCCTGCTGGGAACAACTTGTGACACAAGTTCAGTAATATTCCATGAATCACATGAGAAAGTATCTTATCCCAGGTTTTTGAGGCTTCAGATGTAGGCTGAGTATATTTAAAGATGATAGATCCCCTTCCTTGTGTATGGGAGATTTCCAAACCATCCAGGCTGCAAAATCTGCTTCCCCTCAAATGATTTTGGCATTTTTGTTCCCACAAACACAGGGTTGCCAAAAAAGAGAAGGAAGACGTGGAAAGAATGAACGTAACAGCAATCTGGGCTGGGCTCCTCTGAAAAGCCTGTCTAAAGGGACGCTTGTTTCTTATTTCTGCAGCTGAGATAATCACCTTCCATAAACAGCTCAGTGCCAGAATGTGGTCCCTTTTTATGCTCAGCATGCAGGAGAGATCATTACATCCTCTGAAGTACCCGTGGGAGAAACACCATTGCTAATCCAGGCCCTGTTTGAGATGCTGGGTGTTCTGCTGAGCTGCACCAGGTCCAAGGGGAGGTGCTCAGTGGTTTGCCTCTCCATCAGAGGAGTGCTGGAAGCTGAATTCACAACCTGGCGCAGCACAAGGGGCAAACTCCCCATCCCCAACACGCAGCTACTGCCCAAATCCCAGTCCCAAGCACTGCTGATTACTGGTTTATAGGAAACGCTTCTTCCTGTCCTCATCAATTAGTAACTGCCTTGTTCTCCAATGCGTGGGAGGTTATTATATCCATATATTTTGGTGTCTTGTCTAAACAGCTGGAACAGCACTGGATATCCTCCCTCAGTATCGTGTATATCCATTATCAGGACAGCAGAGCTCTCTGAAACTCCTGTCTCTCATCTTAGGATTTACTTCTGTTTCTCCTTAATATTTTTTGAGATATTGCAAACAGAGCTGATCACTCTATGAAGTATTTTGAATAACTTCTTGGGAATGTTTACATTTATGAAACGAAAACTTGCTCTCTGGTATTGTTCACACCTCAGACAAAGCTAAACTGAGCTTTCTGCTTGTTTGAGGCATGAAGAATCTTTACTATTGTAAGTCCACAGAAAGCTTTACACATTACACAGGTAAATTCATTTAATTGCCATTAACACCTACTTTTTGCCTTTATCACACAGTTCTCATTATCTTTTCCCCCACAAAGTCCCTTTAGCCCCCTTTTCATATAAAATTCCCTCTCCAACACAAAAGAGACTATTGAGAGGGAGTAACGTAGCTCAAATATCACATCTTTCACTTCCGGGTCTTCCTTGGTCAGATCTGATCAGAGAGAGATAAATTTTTCGTAATTCACAGAAAACCACTATTGTTTCTACTTAATTATGAACCACTCTGCTTTTACTTTTTTTTCCCTCTCACTACAGTGTTTCCTTGTCCAGTCCTTCATCAACTAAGATAATCAAGAAAAGACTGAGACTTCATCATATTTTAGTTGCAGTTAATTACCAAAACACTGAAAGTCTCTGTATGTGATAAACCCAAAAAACCTAAAAGGATAAGTTTTTAAATAAAAAAATCAATTATTCCCACAGCTTGAGCACTGATAGCCCCTGTGCTCTGGTTGCATCAGGGAATGTATTGCTGTGATAGAACCAGGAATGACTGATGACATCTCTGGCTGAAGTTAAGCACAACCAAGGGACTTTCTGCAGGAACTGAGACAATGCCCAAACCATGAGTGAACTTATTCTGCAGATGTGGTCTGACCGTGTTTGACTGTTCTTCCCATATTACCTCAAATCAGGCTTAAAACTTTAAACAAATGGTGCCCTTTTCTTCTTCCCCAGATGAAAGACCATTTTAATCCTTCCAGCAGAATTCAATAATTTGACTTTTGTACTGATTTAAATGCCATAAAAGGACTGTGTATTTTATATTATTGTTTTTAACAACATGCAGAATTAACTCTGTTATGCCTTGTTTCAGGGTTTAGAGTCCAGCCTAAGAAACACAGGGTTTATTTCTAATGGCAGAGCTGTTAATCCTCTCCACATAAACAGGCAGTGTGTCACAGCCGAGCTCCATGGTGCTCTCTCTCACTGACGTGAGCATACACAGGGTAACTCCATCCTGTAAATCACAACCACTTAGCTTGGAAAGGACCTCTAAAATCATCAAGGGACATCAAATCATCAGGACAATGCTGGAACATGCAGGGAGATGTGCCACAAAGAAAAAGCACTCAGAATTCAAAATTGTTGTCATTTGAAATGAAGACCCCCTTAGCTCTTTAATGCCTGCTGCAAAAAAATTTTCACGAACATGAGACACCAACAAAAAAAACCCCCGAAACAAAATAAAAATTTGACAACACCCGAATTCTCACAGGCTGCTCGAGCCAGAATGGGTAATGACATGTAGCCAAAACTCAGAACAGAGGTCTAGAAAGCTTTTCACGTGGCCAGAGACAGAGGGAAGCCGGTTTTGGGGCGGTGAGCGCTCCTTACCGACGCAGGTGCGCCCGTCGGCGTGCAGCCGCTGCCCCGGCCCGCACTGGCACTGGAAGGAGCCCTGGGTGTTGACACAGCCCTGCTGGCAGCCTCCGTTCAGCACCTCACACTCATCCACGTCTGCAGGAGGAAGGGACACAGTGAGGAAGGACTGCACAGACACACCCTGGCTCTCCTGAGTGGAGAGAACCCGTTTTCATCCGTGCTGCAGCCAGAGCGCTCGGGCTGGGTTGCTGTTTGCTTCACTGAGGCAGCAGAGCAAAGAAAAGTGGAATTTTATGGTATTTTTCCAAGTTCCTGCAGGCACTGCCTCTGTAGTGTCTGCTTCTGATGTCCTTGTTAATTAGAGTGATTTGTGATATGACTCTTTCATTGAGGCCAAGAGAAAAGTACAGGGAAAGGATTAGGGGTTAGATAACACATCTGAGCCTGTAGAAACTGCTGGTCAAACCTTTGCCTTTTATAAAAACTTGCTGTCTGAAGATTCCCTTTTGCCTTTAATCCTGATTGTTCTTGGGGGTACAGGCAGCTACAACTGACATAAATGGAAAACAGACACATTCTCCATCACCATTACATTTTCAACCATGGAAAACACAGAGAGCCTAAAGAGAAAATTTTAGAAGAATGAGGATTTTGCACCACATTTTCTATGACTCTTGTCACAGAATCATAGAATCACGTAACGGTTTGGGTTAGGAGACCCTAAAGCTCATCTCACTTCAACCCCCAGCCATGTACAGGGACAGCTGCCACCAGACCAGGCTGCTCCCAGCTTCATCCAGCCTGGCCTTGGAAACTTCCAGGGAGGGGGGAAACTGTCCCTTGTTCTTCCTTGCGTTCACCTGAATTTTCCACAGCATCTTCTCAGATGACCTCCCAGAAAAATGATGTAAGCGCCTGCTTTTACTTTTTCCAAAGCTAAGCAGGTATCATTCCATATTTCAGGGGAATTTAGAGGATTACATTCAGTCAAATGAAGAGGGAAACAAGCATTAAACCAGCTTGAGAACGCTGCTGTAAAGTTTCATCTGAAAATGATGGACAATGATGGACAAAGATCAAGAACAGTTTAAGTAAACAGGTGAAGGTCTAAGACAGACCCATAAAACTGAATTTCCAGAAGTACCACATAAGCAGTTTTTGCACCTCTTCAGCAACGCTGGGCTACTGTAAATAGTGTTTGAGTGACATGTTGACACCATTACCTTAAAAATCAACACAGGGGTCACTGGAAATAAGGGTCAATTAGTCCATTCCCCGAGAAAAACTCACCTGGCAGATGTTTGACTAGATTTTGTCTGTCCTTTCCTTAGCAGTCCCCGGGGATGGCAACTCCACCTCCCACCATCTCCCCCAGGGGCGATGCTGGTACCAAATTATCCCAAATGCCAAAGATATTTTCCTCCCCAAGTCAAGCCTCCCTCCTGCAACAGACATCCATAAAGAACCCCCCTTTCAACACCGAGCCTCCCGCTGATTTAATTGCTCTTTAGATCACGTTCTGAAATCATCTAATGGGAGGCAAGTCCACAACTGCTCCTGTGAGGAAGGGAGTCGACAGTGAAGGAATTTCCCCCCCATACTGCACTTGAGGAACAAGGGGTCTGGCTTTCATATTTCTGCTGTGGTTTTATCTGTTTTGCATTTAACTTTCATGGTTTACATATTTTTTAATGCTTTTATGTTTATTCCATCTTAGAAAATCTAACCAGAATTCACTGAAAGAGGAAGTTTTAAAGAAGACTTGGAAATGTACAACATCCCGCTCCTGAGGAAATGTATTTATGAAGTTAAATTTTAATACTTCACATGTGAATTTCCTTCACCTAAAATCAAGTCCTGGTGTTGACTGGTGTTTAAATTCAGACCATTTGCTAACATGAACAGCTTTTTGATCCTTCTGCTGTATTTGTTGTTTTATTAGACTGTATACTACATAAACGTCCTACTGCCCGGAGACATCTGGAATATGCTCCTTTTTAAACAGAAATTTTGTTTTTTGAAATGTAAACAGTAAACAGAAAATGTTATTCACCTTGTTGAATTCCATACTGCTAAGAACCAGACTGCTGAAAAATGCCAGGACGAAATCAAACGCAGGAAACTCTTTGTATGGAGTGTCAGAGAAATAAAACAAGCAAAAAGACTCAGAAAAATAGAACAAGGAAGCAGCTGAACCCCATAGTACACCACGTCCTAGTATTTATACCTCAATAAACTCAAACACTGGGAGCTTCAATATTTTAATTTTATAGGCTACGATCATCTGGAGAATTTCTCTCATATACCAAACGCAGTTTTAAGTTTGGATATTGGCACTTACAGAGGAGAAAAAATAGTCCAGCTAATAAAAACGAGCTCGGAGTTAGTGATATTTGTTAGTCTCCATTTGGAGATTTAAAGGAGTTACTTGGTTTACGGGGGAGCTCTGCACCCAGCAGCAGCTCTTCCCTCAGCAGCATTTCCCCGGTGCTGGCACATCCCAGAGGGGCATAAAGCAGAGATATTGCTGAGAGGCAACATAATTCAGTGCAAAATAAAAGACCCTAAACCACTTGTGTACACGAGCTAGACCCAGCCCTAGCCTGAGTCTCCCTGCAGCAAGTGGAGGCGAGACCCAGGAGCCGAAAATGCAGCTCCACGACGCCACAAGAACAGCAAATCTGATGACAGACGATCCCTTCCAGCCCCAGACTTCCTCTGCAAGATCAATATTTTAAGGATTATATGCTGAAAGATTCCTTCACATCCTACAGATAAAATCAAGAGAAATGCAAGGCGCAGTCGCCTTTCCACGTCTCCTCCATCTCGAGGCCAGGAAACAGCTTCGCCCCCAGTCACAGCAGAAAAATTCCCTAATTATTTTGTCTGGGGAGCAGTCTGCAAAGCAGACACTGCTATAAATGCTTGAAGTGCATTTGAAAGTTTAAAAAGTCTAAACTATTTGGACTTTTACAAATTGCTGTACTAGTAAAGGACATATAGCAGGAAGTCAACAGCTTCTGCTGTTGTAGGTACACAAGTGGCCATTTCTTCTATATGGGAATAGTTATAGAAAGATGAAATTATTCTAGAATAGCAGATGTATAAAAATATTTAAAAGTATTCATGACATATAAAGCCCTTCCATTGCAATTCAGGAATATTACAGGATTATGGAAGATTGTATCTGTATCTGTGATTAAATTTGGATTAGTTTCCACTGCAGATCAAACTGAAACACCTTCCTGCTCGACTTTCTGTAGTTACAACTTAGGATGCTTATCTGAATAACCTGAATTTCAAGCCACTTTTGGCTTGCTTATCACAAGTCAGACTGTGATGAAAGTGACTGCATCCCCACAAGACAGAGGGAGAGCAATCCACGGAGACAAGAGGGAAAATGAGAGCTGTGTGCTGTCCCTGGGCTGCCTTGCCAAGGGGATTATGCTGCTGGGTGAACAAACCAGAGATGGCCTGTGGATATTCTTCTCACCTTCAGAAGATTTCAGAGATTCTTCACAGGGGGAGTCCCCACTGAAGGTACCTTCCTGTGTCCTTGTTTATTCGCCTTTCATCAGGAATAACCTAATACTTAGTCATACAAACCAAAGGCTGTGTGTTTCCAAGATGTAAAATATTTTAGCCACTGTGTGATACATCCTTTTAGCTCTTCGTGCTCCTGAGGGCTGTGCACTTGGGCTGACCCTTCCTCCGTCCCGACATCTCAGTTCCAAACACAACAGAAGAGGATGGGATGTACAAATGCCCAGCCCAGTGCCAGCACCCTGCCCTTTCCAAGGGCAGATCCTGCAGGTGAAGTTACAGACTCTGAAATCCTCCATAACCCAGACTGAGGGCCCTGCTGATCTCCAAGGAGGTTTGTCCCTAACTGATCTGATGAGCCACACTGACAACAGTCCATTTTCCCTGCCCAAAACCTGTTTCAATACAGAGCTGTGTGACTGCTTGTTTGGAATTCACGATCATCCCATCAGTGGCTTTTTTCATATCATTATTGAAACACTCAGGAACAGCTATGATCAATCAGTTCCTCAAAAATACACAGAGAGCAGTGTTAAACGTGGATAATTAGTGAACCTGCAATCATGGTTTTTATAAAGGAACAAAAAAAGCAAGATGCTGCCAGATCAATTCTCTGCTAACAGAAAGCTTTCCTTTTTAGACCACTAAGAAATGCAAACAAGATATAGAACTGAACTCCAAAAGAAGAAAAAGGAAGGAAGGACCACAAGCCTCCATTTTGAGAATCCTGAACGGAGGAGAGATGATGGGCCAAAGGTATCCCAGGGATGATATTCCCACTGAGGAGGACACTGGAGCACCATGTGACACAGGGTGACAGCAAGGTTTGCCTCTCAGGGAGCTTTCCCCAGCCCATGGCATTTCTTCAGGGTGACAAATGAACAGGCTTTCCCTCCCTTGACTATAAAAACATTCACAGATCAAGAAGAACTGCTCTAGTCAGTGTTTTCTGAGAGATAAGCAGAGAAAAAATTTCCTCTTCCCAGTGCCCAGGCACTGGTGGAGAAAGAAACCAGAACTGGACAGTACCAACCTGACCATTTAGATTAGATATTAGGGAAAATTTCTTCCTGGAAGGGGTCGTAAAGCATTGGAACAGGCTGTCTGGGGCAGTGGTGGAAATGTCACCATCCCAAGGATGTCACCAAGCATAGATATGGCACTTGAGGACATGGTTTAATGGTGAACGTGGTGGCTGTGCTGGGCTGACTGCTGGACTCGATCTTGAAAGTCTTTTCCAACCTGAATGGTTGTATGGTTTCAGGATTATTTATTTATGTATTAGTTTGTGGCAAAATCTCTTTGGTTTGCCAAGCAGAGAACAACGCCGAGAGGCAGGGACCAAACAGGTGGGAGCATCAGCCACCCCACAAACACCAGAGCCTTCATTTGGGTGAAAGGATTCCAGTCCAGCTTGGGGCTGATGTGAGAACTGTTCTGGGTCCATGCTGGCACCGCCACCTGCACACAGGGACACAAACCACCACCACCACCCCCTCTGCACATCTGGCCCAAATGACTTTCACAGAAGCACAACTACACCCTTTTTACCAAATGCCAAAGAAATACTACATAAAACTGGAATGAATGACACACAAATGTTTTATTTTCCAGCCACCCCAATCCCCCAGCTTGCTGCAGAAAGGATGAGACCAGCAGAAGCAGGGAAACACAAACCCCTCCTTGTATTTACTGAGAGAACAGTTTTCGCTGATGGTTTTAAAGTCAGATTATAATTTAAAAGAGTTACAGTGATTATTTATAAAATAGATCATGACCAGAAAGAAGAAACATGGTCTATTCTTTGGAGCATTATCTTAAAATTCAGTAAAACCAGGGAGCTCTGTGGGTCACTGGTCCCCACACAATATTGTGAGGATCAGACAGAAATGATGGTGATAGAGAAAGAGGGAAGACTGGATCTTAAGTACCACAACAAGAAATCTTAAGTAGCTCTATTTAAAACTATCACAAGTGGATAAACTGTTCAACTCCAGCACAGATTTGGAAATAAGTTCCAACAATCTCTTCCTCACCTCTCCCTTGCCCTGAGCAGCTCCTCCAGTCTCTTCAGCTGCAGATCATTTCGTACATGATATGAAAACTCTCATTGTTTGCTATTTAATGTGATATTTTAAATCAACAAAGATGCATGACAGTGCTTTGCCTTCTGTTATTTGTAACTACACTGTTACTACTCTCTTTTCTATATTCCAAAGGATGTTTAAACCTCATAAAAGTTATGAAGTGAAAATATCATATGGTCTTTCCCCACTAATTACATGGTAGATTTTATGCATTAATTTAGTGTGTTTTTCAATTAAATAATTTATATACTCATGGAAAGGAAGGGAAACAGGCTTGGTTCCCAGACATTCTTAGGTTTATCACAAAAGTCAAAAATTATTCTATAAAAGTAAAACTTTAAATAAGCCCCTGCTATTGCTGTAAGTAGGTAGATTTATAACAGATTCAACTCACAGCTTCCTTTATATCAGAGTGGCTCAAGTCTCAAGCTTGAAAATGTCCAAAATTTGACAACCAGTATGAATCCCCTCACAAATGCACTCACTACTGAACATGACATAATTTTCTCTTGCAGCAGAAGATTTGAAAAGGATCTCCTGTTTTACTAACACTAAAATGATTTTCAGGGTTTGAAACTTTGATTGGAGGGGGTTGGAAACTCCTATTGCTAGAAAAATATTTGGCCATTGTTTCCACAATGAAAGAAATTTTACATTGGTATTGACTCTAGGAAGGAAAATACAAGTTTAAAGTCTGGTCCAAAACAAAGCCTAAAATTTAAACAACAAGAAAACATCAGTTCATATTCATAAAAAACTTATTTCTTTTTCATTGGACCAAACTGAGCAGCAAAGATTAAGAAGAGCAGTTTTGGATGGCTGGGAGGTTTTAAATTGCAAAAGTCCTGGTCTAGGGCTTTTTTTTTATGCTTCACAAAACCCCACAAATACGCTACAAGCTCTTTTGAGTGGTTTTCTAGAACCTGGTGTTAAAACACCTCTACGAAACAGCTTTCAGCATAGATAAATGTGCTCCTGCAGAGCCAGCTGGGTCATTTTGAACTGTTAGTGCTCCCAGGCTTTTATTTTTGCTCCTCAGCTCTTTGTCCTGCCCTTTGCTGGCCCCTGCCATGGATTAGATGAGCGTGCATTGCCTGCTCCAGCTCCCAGCCAGCCGGGTCAGCCCCGGCCCTGCAGCTTCCTCACATTCCTCACTCCCAGGTGTCCCAGGCAAGGCTGCTCCAACAGGGTTAATTCATGGAATGGCTTCAGCAAACCACACCAAAAGCAGCACGTCATGGCTGGTAAGAGACTGGTTAAAAACGAGGTTAATGATTCTTCACCCATTTTAGCCCCACAAACTGATTTCACAAAGGAGGAGGACCCTTGTTGGAGCAGCCAGTTTTCTACTATGTTTCTTCACCCTGGATTAAGGACAAAGGAACTTTTACCAGCACCCATTCTGCAGGCACAGAAAGCGGCTTTACAAGCTACCTGATTATCTACCTTCTCCTGAAAATATCTAAGGTAAATAATGGCATGAAATTAGCACAGCTTTTTGTACCAGGTTCACTGTCTTCCAGTCCTTCCTCCAGACCTCCCTGGAGATTTGGTCACATCGTGGAGAGGCATCTTCTACCCTGTAGCTGGTACCTTGCCCTACACCTCAGATGTTTTCCCAGGTAGTTTTAAGGACTTCCAGCTGTGCCTAGGCCAGGTTTCACTTCTCTCCTTCTGGTTTCTCTCTCTCTCCACAGAAAACACCAAAGGATGGAAATCACGGCGCTGTGAAACATTGAACAGCGGAGTCATCAATGGGACCATGTGTTAGGTAATAAATATTTATGTCCAGATCTGAAAGGAGATGCATCTCCAGGTGTCTGGTTTTAAGGGAAAAGGAGAGAGGCATCTCCAAGGTATGGCATTTTTGACAGATCCATGGAGCAGGAATGGCAGGAGCTGCCCCACAGCTGCTTTTGGGAGAACACTTCTATGAGCACTGCAAGGACAATCCACTCCATCAAGTCTAAAAGACCTGGATTTTGTTTCCTGGTCTGTCACTGGCCTTAGTGGAGTGGAGTACAAACAGATGCCTTAATTGCCATGAGATATCATGCAACCCTGTTAATGGGGGCCACAGGTGATTGGAAAGAATGACATTGACCTGACAAAGATCCTGGTAATCCGAATTCATTGAATTTGAATTCAGGATGGGGAAGGAATATATCAAAGATGCTCTAAGCCTTTTTTCTTTTTTTTTTTTTTTTTTTAATATTGCTTTCAAGGTAAGACTGGCACAAGGCAACCACTGAAAGTGGTGACTTGTTCCTCACCAATGCCTGGACCCTGCCACCACAGCTCATTTCTCAGCTCCGCCCCCAGGAGATCTCCTGGACAGAGCAATGTGAAAAGAGAAAATTGGCCAATATTTGTACTGCCCATTTCTGCTTACTCTCAATGCCTGACATGCCACTCTCTCACGAGATATTTAACAGTGGTTTAGCTCAATAAACATCCAAGAGCCCCTCATCCACAGCTCTAAATGCAAACCATATGTTGCAGATGAAAACCCTGAAGATTATAATTAGAACTGTCCATTCAATTTAAACAAAGTCAAGAATGAGAACTATTTCAAATTCAATAAACAGGCCATTTCAAAGTGTAGACACTGTGGAGGACAAGCTTAACAACTTAATTGACAGGTAAAGCTTCATTTCTAATCCTCATTTTGATATCATCTGTAGCCTCAGGAGTCAAAACACATCACTGCTCAGTGCTCAAAATATGCAGAGAAAATGAAAATGTCAGCTGAATGAAAAAAAAAGGAGAAGCATCTGTTTGATAGCTGTGTAAGCCTGTGATATGTAAACTGCTTTGGAGTCAAGCAGCCCTAATTAGAGTTTCAAGGAATTCTTCATTAAATATACACACACACACATATATATATATACACACACACACACACACGTTTTAAGCAATTATTGAAACCAGACAATTTGCAAGAAAACCAGGCTATAGAATTAAAGCAAGGAACATGATAATTTCACGGACAGACCTCAGACAACACTGTGATGTTTTCACACAGCCATGAAAGAAATACATTTTTCCGTCTTTCACAAAGCAGTTCTGTGTGTTTTTCTCCACTCTAAGTATTTAAAACAAAAAAGAATGATCCATTTTGGGATCTTGGTGTAGTACACAGCATCTCAGCAAAGAAAAGCCAAAAAGGAAGAGTGATAGGGTTACCAGCCTCCACAGTGGGGTTAGACTAATAGATATTTTGGCAACTGCACCCCCCCTGACAACTCCAACTCCCATCAATATGAAACCCACACAGATGGACACAAACTTTCAGCGGAGAACTGTGCCAGGATAAGTGAATGACCACATGAAATAACAAGGAAGTACAAGCTGAAGAACGACAAAGCAGATAAAAGGGTAACTTAGGCTCCTAAAAAAAACGTTTACCTACTGAAAAAACCCAGCTTCATTAACGTCACTGTTTCCAGTAGAAAAGAGGTGAATGTACCGACTGTAAACAGGGAAGTTGGAAGGGAATGTTTTAGAGAAAATTTTATGTGATTTCTGGTTAGGAGAAGGACTTTGAGATCATCAATATAAGCAGCTACTGCAATACTCCTGCAAGGTTTTCTGATGTGGGGCGGAACAGCAGAGAGAATATTTGTTATGGGTCTATCAATTTTTAAATACAGCTCCTCAGCACAACCCAGTTGGGCCCTGCTGTGAGGTGGGAGGGTGGCAAAGGAGGAGAGGATCTCTACAAGGAGATGTACTTAATAAATGACAGCATGATACAGCCCAAACTCCTAGCATGGACTCAGATCTGAGCTGGATTAAGGAGGTTTATATGTTGGGCCATCAGCATCTCCTCTCGGCAGGATATGGCAGTTTGCAAGAGTAGCTATGGAATAAAAAGAGAAATGCCTGATGTGATGAGAACACCTGGATTTTGCTAGCAGCAATATTAATGCACACTTGCTGAGCTCTGTGTCTCTACTACAGCAGAATGCCGAGAAATGTGTTTTCCACACACAGCAGGTAAAATATGCACAAGAAAATTATGATCATGCAGACACCTCCATAATCTGATGTTTCCAGCTTACAGTAGGTGTGCTGTGCTGGCTGGCAATACCAATGTGATTTGTGACAAGGCTGTGCAGAACACAGGAGGGCAGAGGCACCATTCAGCCACCAAGATCCACCTCTGCCACTCTAAGAGACCACAGCACAACCTCCTCCCCCTGTCACAGCTGGCTCCTGGCACTGCTCTACAGCCACCGGTTCATGGGGTGCCTCTTCAGGTGCCACCACAAGCATCGATCCCCCACTGGAGCCATCCCAGCTCCAGGACAATCTGCTCCATAAACTGCCAGCAAGCAAAGGACAGCATTTTACACAGATTTTCTTGCTCTGCTTCCTTTATGACACACATCACGTGTGACTCTGCAGAGATTCTACCAGAAGAAGAGAGAAGTGACATTAAAACATCTGAAACCTGTCCAAGCCGACTTCCAGAGCTGGATCCTAATCATGAATCACAGAATGGTTTGGGTTGGAAGGAACTCTGAAGATCAATCAGTTCTAATCCCCCTGCCATGGCAGGGACACCTTCCACTATCCCAGGTTGCTCAAGCCCTGTCCAATCTGGCCTTGAACACTTCCAGGGATAGGGCAGCCACGAATTCTCTGGGAAAGCTGTGCCAGTGCCTCACAATCCTCACAGGGAAGAATTTTTTCTCAATATCTGATCTAAACCTGCCCTCTGTCAGTTTGAAGCTATTTCCCTCTCTCATCCTCCACAACTTCGTTGGAAGTCCCTCTCCAGCTCTCTTGGAGCCCCTTTAGGCACTGGAAGGGGCTCTGAGGTCTCCCCAGACACTTCTCCAGGCTGAACCACCCCAGCTCTCTCACCCTGTCTTTGTAGGAATAATGTCACCAGGCATGGAAGAATTTATTTGACTTCTTTTTTTCTTCCTCTTCCTGAGATTAAAATTCACATCGAATTAATCAGTTGATTGCTCCATTTTTATTAGTTGTTTTTGAACTCCTTGGCTGACACTGAATCCCTTTTGGGACAAGAACTGTTAACAGGGTTCTCAGGTGGGTCTTTCACAGAGCTGGCGTGCAACAACAGCAGGTTTGCTTCAAGTTGGTCTTCTAATATATCCCAGCTAAAGCCCTCAGGTACTCCTGTAATTGAAGTTTGAGTAATCCAATATGATGTTGATCAAACTACTGATCTTTTAATAATGCAGTGTAGCTCTCCCAGCAGTTGCTATCTCACTGACAGTCATGTCTGGATCGCTTCCTTTGGGCCAAGGCTTTGAACAGAGAAGCTGACAGATTTCTGTTTGCCTTAGATTTTATCACAAATTGTTTTAAAGCTTTTTAAGGTTATATCAGATGGCTCATAAAATCCACAGGCATTTCAATAATAAAAAAAAAAGGGAGTTCTATTAGCTGTCCTGGTGAAGAACAGTATTAAATGCTCCCAAAGAGGAACATAAATGCTCCCAAAGAGGAACATAAACACCACTCAGGAGCTGTGCTCCTTCCCGTCTCCGTATCTGCCGTTGGTCCTTGTTTACGGAGCCTGTAGGCAAAGCTATAGAAAAAGCTGTAGTCACCCTGCACAATAACCTCCTCTGAAAGGCAAATGTGCACATTTTCCCTCTCATAATTTCCATTTAAAGTACGAATGTAAGGTTTTTCTAAGCCTCGCCTCTCCACACAAGAATAATTCAGCTGCAATTTGCATTTTCGATGTGCTCGAAATGAACACCAAGATGACTCATGTGCTGTTTATAAGATGCCTGTATTTGCTGGTAAATACCTTGCTACAAACAAGCTATAATTTAAGTATTCAAAAGTCTTGCTTCTGCATAAAATTACTACTATGTGTAATTTTGGAGACCATGACCAGAGCTTCAATTTCAGGCTTGCAAAGCTCTTCCTACACAATGATTCTTAAAAGTACGAGTGGATTTTCTTCTCTGACAACAGCAATCATTGTATCTCTGTAATTGCAGAAAAGATTACCTGGCTTTTAATTCACATTAGTCAGCTCCTACAATACCGTGCTTCTTTCCTTTCCTTTAAAATAAACTAATTATTGTCAATCAGCCCACTGGAATGTTAACATTCTCCATAACCTGCCTTTCAGAGGCAGTCATAAATGCAAAAAACTAGCTAATATAAACTAATCAGAGCCCTAGAAATATCTCAAAACATATTTGTACTGCAGTCTATCATTTTTTGTCACATTATTTCCAAATATTATCTTTCCTCTGGACAGTAATAGTCTTTTCAAATAGTTCTACAATGCTTTTCATCTAACTATTCACAGCTCCTGTGTTAATTAAAAGCATTAATTCCCTGAGTAATGTGACAAATACCATAATATTTCTGAACTTTCAATGCTTTCACTATCAAAAGCTGATCAATACAGCTTTCTGCATCAAGTGGTTTGGACAAAGAAAACTTTCCAGGCCAGTTTATTTTGCCCGTGCCCAACTTTGTGCACGAACTCATGACTGCAGGACCCGGAGTCACTCACAGAGGGGGCGACGGTCGCTGTCCCCGCACATCCCACAAACACTCCTTTCCAAGGATAACGGCAGGTCACAGCTCCTGCTCCGGACTCCCTTCCAGCTGGTGGAGCTGGAGGAAGACAGGGTAGCTGGAAGCCTTGGGAAGCAAACCATGAGCCGAGTCTATAATCAGCTGTGACGCACGGGGAGCCGCGAGCGCCATATGGACGGCGGCGGCAGATGCCGCGGGGATGGGACTCGGCGTGTGCTGCTACCTGTGACATCCAGAAACAAGCCTTCCCCTTCAGATCAGCGATCAATAATTCATCTGATCACTGAAATGCAAAGGGAAAAGGTGCCAGTTTTCCGTGGGGTATGAGCAATGCTGTGCTTTTTAGAAGCTGCCGCCTTGGAGCGCGGCAGAAGTTGAGCTGCAGGAAATGTATGACACGGTGACAAGCTGCACTACACCTAACCCTGTGTAATCCTGACATAGCCTGAAAATTAAACTGCCAGTTCCATGGTTTGTTTATGCAAAAGGCTGTTATTAAAACGTTGCAGCTGAATTAAGCGTTCAAAGGGAAAAATCTCAGCACCAAAAAACAAGCTCCAGGGAAAAAAAGGGATATACCAAGATTATCTGGAAATAATCATTGAATCCTTGAGATATAAGTGGTCCCAGTCTTCCCTAAGAGTCAAGGGCTGCAAATACAGGTAGAACTCATTCAGCTGTTGCTTTGGAGCCTTGGATTAGGATAACAACACCCTTGACCCAACTGGTGTGCATAAAACTTCTACTTAAAAAGTGACTGAAAACTGACTCAGGCTGTTCTCAGCTGCGATCGATGCAAACATGTATCCAGGATAAACGAGCTCAGCCTTCAGTGACAATATTCACTTTGGAGGGAGCTGTCATAACTGTGAGCCTGTCTACCCCGAGGGATGGCAGATGTGAGAAATTGGGTGGTTCAGCTCACAGCCGCCTTTGTTCGGCGTGTGAGGGAGGAGCGGGGAGACTTCAGCAACAGTCAAGCAGGAATCAGGAAGAAACTAAACAAGGGCAATTAAAATTCAACAATAAATCAATTATCAGAGCATCAGATGCTCTTCTCAGCCCAGACCGACAGGGAAATGCTCTGAACCAGGTGGGACGTGTCTGTTCTGGCCCAGGCACTGTGTCCCTTCCCTGACTGAAGAGAAACAGGCACAAAATGCTGGGACTTGCTGAGTATAGTATTTGATATATTTTAGTAAGATTGGAAAGGTTTGTGTGCCCCCAGCGTGTAGCTGAGTGTTTTATGCTCTGGAGAGCTCACAAAAAGCAAGGGGACTGCCCAGACCAAGCCAAGGCACTGTTCTGCTGACAGCCATGGCCAGCTTGGAATGAGCCCCCGAAATTCAGCTCAGGTTCCTGCCTGCTCGGGCTTGCCAGGAACCAGCACTCAGGTTAACTCATTTAAAAAGTCCAATAAGCTGCAGTCAGTGTTGCCCTTACTACGAATCTGTTGTCAGTTTTGCTTCTTATTTGGAGCACTTTTTTTGCTGTAGAACTACCAGGAATAGACAAATGCAGACAGATGACACGATCTGCCCAGGAGAGTGTAACAGCTCCACACAGCTATTGATCCCAGCCGGATCCAACGCGGCACGGGAGAGCACCAGGGAGGCCAGAGGAACATCCTCCAGCCAGCATTTCTGCTCAAGAGCCAGAGAGAAATGCTTGAAATTGAGAATTCCAAAAGAATGACTTGGGAGTAGAAATAAAATTAGATTCCCCATCAAGTTTGCAAATGTAAGCTATGAATGTCTCCAGCAGTTTCTGCCCGGAGCTTCTCCGCAGCCATGCACAAAAATCACACAGTTCTCCTGCCTAAATCCAACAGTCTCCAGAAAACCACAGAAGTCTGAGTGCACAATGCCAAAACTGTTTATAATGCACAATTAATTCTTAATCTTAGTTAATACAGTTCCCTCTATAAGAGAGGTAGGGGAACCCTTCCTTTTTTTTATTACCAACCGGGATCTGAAATCAAAGCAGTTATTATGCGTTTTACTCATGATTAAAAGTAGTGATTTGACAGGTAAGAGCAATCATAAATAATATTTAAATGTAAAAACAGGTATTGCTTCTTGTTGAATTCACTTTATATCTCAGACATTTACCAGTATTCTGGATGTACAAACTAACAGAGAAGAAAATGTTTATTCTTCACCCCCCAGCAGATTACTGCAGGTTTTTTATACTTTGAAACTTAAATACTTGAAATTATCTGACTTAGCTCTAAAAGCCCAAGCTGGAGTCCCAGGATACCTGAGAGAAACTCACAACAGGGCTGGAAAAATCAGAAATTAGGTTTTACCTTCTCCCCTCTCACAAGTCTTTTTCTTCTGCCGATTCTTTTTCTCTTCATTTTAGAATTGCTGTAAAATCCCAACACCCTGAAATACTTCAGTTATCAAGATGGTTCACACAAGGCCTGCTAAGGTGATGAGGTGGAGTTGTCTGCTCCCCTCTCTCTGAGTCAGACATGAGGTGGGCAGAGTAATTCAGTCACAAATAATTAGATAATTGCGATACAATTCCTGCAACTGGATTTATTTCCTTGGCTCAAGACAAGGTCTTGAAATAGAGAAAGATGAAGAGGGCTGGGTGGCTTCACCTCCTCTAGGGGTGCCTCCACTTGAGTGCTGTAAGATTTGAGTTCAGTTGGTGTGGTACTTGTTGCACCTGGAATAAGAACCGGTACTTTTTGATTTCTGTAAAATGTATCCTGCTTGTTCTCCTTCTATTGAAGTGTTCCTGGAAATAAGTACCTCGGTGTCATGACCTGCCAACAATGTGCATTGAATCAAATGCAACTTTTAGAGTTACAACTATGCCAAAGCATCCTGAATCAGTCCACCAGACTCATTTCTCCTGTTCTAATAAAAATTAAATAAATATAATTAAAAATACCTTGGCATTTCCCTCGAAGTGCATGGTTATTATGTCCTTCAGGTTTTATCACAGCACATGGCAGACACCTGTACATTGATTTGCTGGGCAGGGAAAACAGCCCAAATGCAGAATTAACGTTTGTTCTCTTCAACAAAACCAGAATTTGACAAGAATAACTTATATCTCAGACCTTGTTAACTTAATAAATGCTGCCACCATATTAATAAACACTTTCTTGCTCCCAGACATGTCCCTCAGTATTCCCTTTAGCCCACTATTAACTCTTCCAAGACAACGAACAGTGTTTGGAGAGTTCCCCCGCCCTGGGATGAGGCTCTGGCAGTGACACCGGTGACTCTCCATCACCAGGCTAACCAGCAGTGGCCCTGCACAGTCACACCCCAGCTCTGGAGGCAGCTGCTCCCAAATCCCCCTGGCAAAGGTCAGGAAAGCTGCCAGAGCTCCCAGCTTTGACCAAAACCCCCGGGGACGGGGTTACAGTGATTGCAACATCACTCCAATCAACAAAATAGGGGCTTTTTTCATCAACAGTTAATCACAGGACTGCACTTGTCTCTAAGTTCCTTCAGTCGCCTTGACAGATGAGAGCACAATAATATAAATAAGAAATGACAGTTTACCAAAGAAGGTTAAGATAAGGTCGCGACCTTTTTCTACTTGACTTCTGCAGCTTATTCATGTGTGAAAACACGCTTTTGTAGCTGTAGCCTCAGCATCCCTTACAGATCTGGACTTGTGCCAACAACTGAGCTTTAAAATTACCATTTAAAATACCATTTTAAATGGTATTTATGTTCAGAAAATACCATTTCTGCATTTTGTGACGCTCGAGTAGAACTGTTTCGCATTAGAATAAAATATGAAATGAGGATATCTCTGCATTTCACAGCCTATCTTGCTGACACAGGCTGTCAGTGGTACCTCTGCTTCACAAACAAGGAGGTATTGGACACACACCCATCTCCTCTCCCTTCCTCAGACCAGGTTACACCTTTCTGAGCAAACCCACCCACAGCCCCTGCCCAGGCTGCCCCAGGAACACCACGGGATGCACAGGGCACAGCATCAGCCTGACAGTCCTACACTAGTAAATGTCAAATATTAATTTGTCACATTATTTGTGCAGTGATTTAAAGCCAAATCCTGTCTCATCATTCATCTCCATCAGGCACACGAGGAGCGGGAGGGAAGCAGGAGCTTTCTGTCACAATCTGTAATGCCTACGCAAGGAGCTGCCAGAAAATATTTCTCTGTCACAGAAGCAAACTGAAGTTCTGAGCGTGAAGGCTGGAGAGTGAAAGCTGCAGTACAACATGGAGATAATTAGTTTTGAAAGGCTAATCAGGTCACTGCTCTGGCTGGCATTTCTGTGGAGATGCACATGCCTTCACCTCACCACATCTTGCCTCTTGATACGAGTATCCCTCACCAAAGTGAGGTAAGACTTTACAAACTGCCTAACTCTGAATGACATATCCTGCCACAAGAACCCCCAAATAGCCAGGAAAGATCCCTTCAGACCCTGGAAGTAGGACAGACCCCACAGCACAGGGTGTCCCAGGCTTGATCCCCTTCCCCATGTGGGTCCAACCAGACACAGAACCACTCAAGAAGGGGAAGGTTTAATCAAAGCTGATAGCAATAACTATTTTAAGATTATCTCACCTATTTTATGCTGTTGTCTTGTGCATATTCATGGAGCCTCGTGTCTTGCACGCACCTTTGACACCCTAGAAGGTGGAGATGTTGAGCATTGTCAGCTCATTCAAGCTGTGAAATTAGGCCTTTGGGTCTCCAAAAAAATTGTTCACAACCCCCCAGCAATGATTGATCAAAACAGCAGTGCACTTCAGCACGTTGTTGGTTAGTGAATTTTTATCTGCTTTCCCTTCCTTAGCATTAAACAGCTACAAATGGCTAAAAAAAAATTTTAAAAAACCCCACAGTTATTTCCTGACATCTTTCCTTTTTGTCAGAAGGATGCTCTATTTTGTTTCTAAAAACCATGATCAATCTTTCCAGCAATAATGACTCGCTGAATAAAATCTGTGCTACTTCCATGCTGCTTTTCTAACAATACACCTTATTTGTACCTCGGCTTATAAAAAAACCCCGTACACCGATCGATCATTGCAGGCACCAGTGAAATAAAACCAACCATGAGACAAATAATGGGAGCAGAACAATACTGCACATCTATTTAACACCTGAGTTTAGACTAAGGGGTAACATAAAGCACAGTGATGCTATAAAGACAGAAAGAATGGAACAACCCAGAACAACAATAAGCTTTATTCCTCCAAAACCACTGGTTAACCTGCACGAGGAGCTGTTTTACTCCCATCTGCAAAATGACTCCTTGGAGCAATGCAGAGGCATTACTAAATCCCCAGTCCAGCGTCAAGCCCTGGAAGACCTTCAGCAGCACACACAGTTTCGTTTGGGAGCTCAGTTTTCCCTCACGTAGTAACCAACCACTGAGTTACTCACATTGTAACACCTGATGGCCAGAACTTGGCTGGAATTGGCCTCCTTGCAGGTCAGTACAGCCAAATGCTCGTTGTCACTGTCACCTCTGCAAGAGTTCAGGTGTATTTAGTGACACCACCACGTTCACTCTGTTCTCTGATTTGAGCGTTTCCAGTTCATTGTGTTTTTCCATTTTTGCCTGAAGATTTCTAAAAACGGCTTCAAAACAGCTAGTAATATATTCCCCTGCAATTCCTGATCAGATAAAATACAGTACAAAAAGCAAATACCTTAAGCTCTGTTTGAGTTTCCAAAGACTGTCCAAATGCTAGAATTTAGAGTGTATTGTAATAATAGATTTGTGTAGAAGGAACACTAATTTGACTAACTTATTAAAACAAGACTGGTCTAAAGGAAAAATGACTCTTGCATGGTAAGGATTATGATGAGTACGACTCCAGCTTCAAAAACCTTGGGGTTTGGACAACTTTTATGCACTGAAAGCATTCAGTAGTCATCAAAACACAGACCTGTGCTCTGGCTCATGGGCATATTGCCAGTCAGTCCCCAAAAGAGGTAAGAGGGGTGAAATAGCAGGGATCTGAATCATCCATGATATTCACCTCTCCAAAGGCCAGAATGAAAGCATAGAGGACCATAATGAAATACTTCAATCAAAATAAAATAACCATCTACAGCTTATTTACACTGTCAAGGTGGATCTCAACTGATAGGTTGCCATAGAAAATAATTCCATCGTCTTTTAGTGAAAAAAGGAGTGCAGCCAAATAAATTATAAAGTTAGGATAAAGCATATGACCACAGGCAAGAAATACAGTGCTTTGTAAAAACCTTAAAAAAAGGAGTTGGACAATGGTAAAAGGAAATCTTGGAAGAAAGGAATGTGTGAAATATTGTGCAATGGGAAAAGCCAGAGAACACAGTTCCTTGTTGGAAGATGGTAATACAGTTCATGAAAAGCTGCCCTGAGATTAAAAAAATATCATCACTGATGCATTTACTGCAGCACTGAGACACAGGGGAGGTGCAGCCCAGGCACACAGCAGAGCACACCAGAGTGTGTGGCAGCACATCCCCGTTTCCTGTGTCAGGGAGGGCTCAGGGAGAAGGAGCTGCTCTGGCCTGCAGTGCAGCACACCTTGGGTACCTGACACCTCACCTCCTCCACCTTCTGCAGCACGCACAAAATGCAGTGACTGTAGGTCAGCACATCATCTGGGCTTGTTTACACCCACTCTGTTTACCAGTGCACCTTTGGGAAGTCTGACCATAATTCATTATGCGTTCTAATGTAAGTTTTTGCATAAGAACAAATTTTACCCTATAATGCACTAACTAGACTTAAATTTCCCTTAGGAAAAAGACAAATGGGTTTACATAGCATGTGGTTTTAAATCCTTTTTCATTCAGTTAATCTCTAGCTGTGGAATTGTGATTGAAATGTGAAAATGTATGTGTATCTTCTGATAAGAACCATTTTGCTTTAGAGACAGATGAAATATTATCAAGCGTATACACTTTCTTCAAGTTTTTAAATTGATGATGGAAATCCCATAATCAGAACATGGCACAGCCAATCCAGGTTAAGTGATAACATTTTTTTCAACAAAATAAAACAAAACCCCAACCCTTTGAAGTGTTCTTACAGTTACATCTTCATAATCCAGACATGAGAAGATCTGTACTCTCGACAACTCTGAGCACACGCTCTTCAGCTGGCTCCACATAAAAGCTAGCGTTTCCTTCTCCTTCCTAAGCCTGCTGATTCCTTAATAGCAGTGAGACATGGCACAAAGCATTACCTCCACAGGACTTTCCATCTTCCCCCAGCTTCTGGCCAGCTGGACACTTGCAGTGGTAGCTGCCGATGGTGTTGCAGCAGCGGTGGTGGCAGCCCCCGTTCTCCGTGGTGCACTCGTTGACATCTGCCAGAAGAAAGCACAAACAACCAGTGAAGAGTGGCCGCTGACCACACTGCCTGAAGATCTGAGGACAGCTGTGTCTGACTGATGTGAAAAAATGAGAAAGTTTCTCAGATGAACAGCTCAGGACCCTGAAGCAACCCCAGGAGCAGCGACTCCCAGCTATGCTGCTGAGCCCCTCCACCCAACCAAGTTGTGCCAGGGGAGGTTTAATTGGGAATCACAAAACATTTCTTCACTGAAAGGACTGCCAAGCACTGGAACAGGGTGCCCAGGGAAGTGGTGGAGTCACCATCCCTAGAGGGATTTAGAAGACAGGTATCATAGAATCACTGCTGTTGGAAAACACCTCTAAGACCCTCGAGCCCCACAATTATTGGATGTGGCACTTGGGGGCATGGTTTAGTGGTGGGCTTGGCAGTGCTGGGATAATGGTTGGACTCAATGGTCCTAAAGGTCTTTTCAATCTAAATAATTCTGTGATTCTGAGAGTTGCAAGGGTGGGATTTTCCTCCTTCCCTTCTGCACAAGGTGAGTGCAAAGCCCACCTGGCTCTGGCTGCAGGCTCTACCCAGCTCACCAACTTCCATCTCTGGGCAACAACACGAGGAACAACCTCTATACAGTCATTCCAGCAGCCTCACTTGGGTGTAAAGTTGCTTCTAGAAGCAGTGGCAGAGATGAGAAACCTCTAAAGATGGTAGGATTTTAAATCAATTATAGTCCTGCTTTCTGTCAGGCGCACACACCTGACTTATTCACCTTGAAAGCTCTTGTTTTCCTGCATGCAAAAGAGAACTTTACACATTACAAATGAAGAACATTAAAGAACAAAATGAAAAAAATAAATAAGTAAACAGACAGCCAGTGGCAGAGAAAAAAAATCAATAGCAAAGACATTCACTTACATATCTACTTAAATACCCTACAAAAGAGATTTCAAATAAATATGATAGAAACCATCAGGGCAGCAGTACTGCTCTGCTGAGCAGGAGCAGAGACAACAGACGGTGTGGAAGTGATTTCCAAAATAAAAAATTTGCTCAAATGGGATGGTAAATGTAAAAAACCCAGCAGGTATTTGCTGCACTGATTCCCTGAACACTGGAACTCGGGAAATGCCTTCTCCCTCACTTTGCCCTCTGAAGTGTTGATGTCCCACAGACACCCAATCCAGCAGTGCCAGGGCAAGCAGGGATGGACCTGTGTGAGAATAGTGGGCTCTGGGGGGGCTTGGCTTCAATTTTTGGGCAAAGGTCTTGATCTGCCTTGGTGGCAGAGCCAGGGCTGAGGGGACACATCACCTCCTCAAAGCCCAGGCTGAGGGTGCAGGTGACAGATCTGACAGGCCTTTGGCACTGGGAGGGAGCTCACATGGCTTTCAGGTGAGACAGCAGGAAAGCCAGGAGGAGGAGGATTAAGCAGCAGAAGATAAGCATCATCATGGCTGTAAAAACCACAGGCAGTTACTTCATATTAGTGGCATTCCTTGTTCCCAAGGGGTAAATGAGGCTTTTTATAAAACATTTAATTAGTTTGTAAATTAAAAAAAAAAATTTCACATTAATGCAAGAGAGGTGAAAGCCTTTCAACTGCAACCCTTCAGTGTTAAAGACTAAGATTCACCAAGGTTTGTTAGTTCTTGGATGAGCTCAAGCTTCACTTGCTGGTTCATTTCTGATCCTGGCTAAAAGCAGAGGTTAAAAGAAATTTTTGAGGAGGTTTCAGACTATTAGAAAGCTAAAAGAAAAGTGTATCACGAAACACCAACTTTTGCTATAGGGTAGCTGAGGAGGCACAAACCCACTAAAACCATCTTGTTTCTCTACAGCTTTAGATTCAATGCAATGACCGACAAAATGATAATTTCTTCATCCTCAGTGATTCTGGAAAACACTGGCAGGCTATAAAAAAATAAAAGAAAATTCATTTATCTTAGAGCTACACAACAAACCAAATCGTAACTCGTGTGAAGCCAACAAGTCTCTTCTCGATTTCATGGGAATGCGATTTAAACAGAAACTTTTCCCCGAGAAAAACACTCCCCCCTGCCTTCTCCAAAAACAAACGGTACCAAAATAAGAACGTGCGTCTGCTCGCTTCTCCTCGGCTGAGACGGGGAGAACATATGACAGGCGACAGGTTTTGGATGAGTTCCTCGAGCGCTGGGAGGAGGCACGCGAGCGCTCGGCGCCGCGCGGAGAGCGACAAACGGGCCCTTCAGGGACTCGCTGCCCCCGCTCGCGGACATCCCCGAGCGCCTCAAACAATCAGCAAAGAGCCACACAACCCAGCTCCACAGCTTCCACTCCTGCTTATACCAACGGGGTTGGAAACTAATGAAATCTCCTTGCTCTTTCTATTTAATTTGTAAAAATAAAATAAAGGGAAGAACTGCTTTAGCAGCCACGATGCTACGTGACCTCCTGGAATAAAATATTGACTGGGTGAGGTGTTCTAGGACATGCAGCCTGATTTATTAACACCAGTGTCTATATTTTGAACCAAAATATTGGAACAAAACCTTTCTAGCTGAGGAGCTAATCATTATCCTCTTGATTTCACCAGGGTATAATCCATTCGGAAGTGTATAGTGCTGTTGCATGCTAATATATAGGAAGTTTCTCCTTTGATTGCAGAGTGTTCCTGTTAGCAATTAGAAATCTTTTCCTTCCTTGTTCAGCATAAAATGCTGTGGTCCAGCTATGAAAGTATTGGTGCTGTATGACTGAAAACCTAATTTTCTCGTTCTTCTAACTCTACCTTCATAATGCTCTGTCCAGCATTTCCTTGTCTCTGCCTTAATACTCATTTTTGTCTTTTGATGAAATGTTTTCATGCATTTCTTTGCTGCTTTTTACACCAGAAACCCACCACTTTTTCTATGACACGTGCAAAACCTGACTTTCCATCTCCATGTGTCTTTAAAACAAATACCTTATTTAAAGCTAATCATCATAAAATAAACGATTATTTAATTTCTGAGTTAAGACACCAAACCATGCTTTTTTGATACAGCTTTATTAGAGAGCAATCACAATTGAAGGAATACACTGACTAGGTATAAATCTATCCAGTTTCAGCCTAAATGCTATGAAAATTTGCTCTCTGAGCACCTGCATCCTTTGCTGTCCTGTCTCCTCTTCAAGACCTTCTCCACTGCCTGCTCCCTGCCAAGTTGTTTTCTGCAACTCCATAATAAAGGTCAGATGTTGCCTCAGTCCAAAGAAGCACAAAAATAAATGATCTGAATGTGAAGTAATAAAGAATGTGTTTTACATTTGTAAAAGGCCGGGTCACAGAGCTTTTACAAGCCACCATCAGCTGTTCCATTTTCCTAAAACACACTAGTCAGGATTTTAAAATCCGATTACGGCTTTGCCACTGAAAAAAAGAAAAAAAAAAAGTAATATAAACCCAACAAAAACAATTCTGTCAAATGATAAATTTCTGTCTGCTTTCCATATTCAATGTCACTCAGGGTTGCAAATATATTTTGCTTTTTGAACAGTGAGAAAAATGTCAGAAAATTTCTGACACGTAACAAGTCTGCCACGTTAGGTCTGACAAAAGTTCAATGTTATCAAGCCTATCAATCCATCTGTAATGACATGCTGTAGGCACTTCAAAAAAAAATAAATGGGATGTTTGCTACTGCAATGTTTCACGTTTATTTATAGAGCCAATGTTGCAACACAAAAACATTATCCATGGGACATACTGGATGTGAGCCTTCAATCTTGCCATGGGAAGAATAATTGAAAACACCTTTCATCTAGATTAACTTGATATTAACTTTATATATGATCTCTCTAGCATACATGTGGGGAAAAAAAATTCCACAATGTATTTTAAATTCAGTAGTATGTAAAAATATGGATTGTTGACACGTGCCCATTTTCCACACTCCCTGCACACCTGGTATTATAGAACAGAACTATGTAAAAGGTGTCTTTTCTCTAAAAATCTTATCAAATACTTGATATGTAAGGGAACATGGCTTGTTTCCATGAAGCAGACCACCTTTGCCCAATTAACCTTGCATAGGAGCTACATGCTAAACGAAGAAAGACAATTCCAATCCCTTCACTTCTCTGTTCTTGTTTAATGCTACTCCCTGTCTGGAAACATCACCCACCCTCACCTCCAGGGAAAACAACCCTTCACCAAGTTTTTATGAAAATCTAGGTGATTTCAGATTTCCTACAAATAAATGAAAGCTTTATGTAAAAGCAGACACTGGACAAAGCGGTTTTCATTGGTAATTCCAGCTTGAAATCTAACAGCAGCGACCTGCTCTATCACCAGCTCTCAAATGTAGAAAGCAGATGAAGAAAAACCAGTGTGAAAAGCAGAAATATACACTGGCATTGGGGCAGAAGTCTCCTCTCCACACCTCTGCACTGAGCTGCTGGTGAGGGCTGCAGCTCTGCAGGGTCTCCACCTGGAGCTCAATTCAGCACCTTTAAAATCCAGTGAAGGATTAAGCCTGCCCTGAGCACAGGACTGGCCAGACCTGGGGAAGGAGAAACACCTGCACCAAGAGGGGCTCAGTTCTGCAGCAGGAAAGCCATGAAGTGAAACACCATCTAATTTTGGCAACAGTTTGTATGTTTAGATCAGTGGAACGCAGCAGTTAACTCACTGCCTGCAGGTTAAGTTATTTTTATTTTCCCCACACAACAAGTTTATGCAATATTCATTAATATAAAGACTATTTTTTAAGATAACAAAAGCAATCTCCTAACTGCCACCCAGTATTTAAAACCCATTTTCCAAGGTTTCTGTGTTTCCCAGCTGTTTATGAGCAACAACTTTCTTTACTTAAGGCAGCCACATGCAAAGCTGCCATTTGGGTGCCCAGCTTTGGGGCTAACCCGAGCTCTGACCCTTGAGCCGCTGACTCCAGTGCGTGTCAGAGCTCCCTGGACTTGTAATAAATCACTGAAGTGGAACAAAATCTGTAAAATCATTCCCATTGTTACAGCAATCCTGCCCGAACAAAGCCCACCAGCATGGAGCGAGGAGGTGATTTTGATTAGTTTAAAAGCATTAAGGGTAACACCCTGCCTCGACCAGGGGTCACAGGAACCACAACATTCATTTAGAGGGAAGACACCATTTCATTAATAACACTTGGGACCTTCTCCTGAAGACTATGATGAAGATGGGCTGATTTCAGGAACCTAAACGTTAAATATCTTTAAGAAAGTGATTTGATTCCTTTCTCTAACATGCACTGGCAGCTTATATTGACATTTATAGCAATTTAGAGACGTAAATTCCTAACTGAGAAAACGTAAATGCTGTCGGGTAAAAAAACCCAAACCAAACCCTCATAATGGTTAGGATCAAAGTCTAAATATAGTTTATCATGTGGACCTGAAATGCTTCTATATGTGTACTTTAGTAAATCTGAGTGCCTGGCACACCAAGGTGTACAATTGCAACTCTCTTACAATTTGCTTTTATAAGGAGATATTCTAGGCAAGTGTCTGCAAACCACAATGCACATTCGACAACTTCTCATATATTGATCTAAATAATTTGATTCAATTCTTTAAAAATGCTGAAGATCCAAAAAAATAAGTACCTCCCGAAGTTTTACACACTGGGGATTTTTTAAATTACAGCTTGCACGGTCTGCAACCAAAACCATATGTCTAAAAAAATCCTGAAACCTGAGAAAGTTGATTTGAACTTTAAAGGCCACTCACTGCTACAATGCAACACAGTTCACACGAGCACACATGCACATACATCATATCAACACTACACATAAATATAACGTAATGAGCAAATACACTGGACAGGCTGCCAGGCACAACACTCACACCCCAAAGTCTGCATTTGTCTTTTTCTTGGTTTCCTGCAAAAAGCTTTGCAGCAGTTGTCTTTGAGCAGTAATTGTCTCTAAAACATAAATTACATACATCACTTCCAGCACTAACCATAAATTACCCGCCTGAATAGCAAACAAAGCTGCTCGTTCTGATAGTCAGTGCAGCCCTGCCCGGGTATTGATTAAGCACTCTCAATGCTTTATTAGGTTTTCTTCCCCCACAAAGTCAATACCAGGATGAATATTTCTTCTTGGGCTGTTATGAAGTATCGTAAATCTGAGTCATTATTAACAAGTGCCTGATTAGTGGAGCAAACTCATCGGAGAGTTTGGCACCGGCTGCTGGAGCGTCACCTCCCAGCCAGCACCCATCACTGCCCCTGTCTCTGCTGGCAGCTGTGGTCCTTGTGCTTCCACAAGTTATCACCTCCTTTTTCCAATTTTTTTTTTTTAATTAAAGAAATTACTGCTGCACTCATTCCTCTTTATCCCCATGTCATATTTCTATATGCAGAGAACATCCGTTATGTAACGAATAAATGCAGGGCCCCTGTTCCCCAGGGATGTGGGGCTCTGCCATGGTTTGCTTTCTTTTCTTACTGTGGCACTAAAAGATTTCATTGAATTCAACTTAGATGCAAAACCAAAAACAAACAAAGCTCCTTGTTAAACATACTTAGCTAGCATTCATTTCTCCTTATTAAAATCATCATCTGAAGAAAAAACCAAACACATTCATCAATCATTTGCACTTGCTCGCATTAAGAACAACTCCTTTGAAGTCAGAATAAAATCCTGCAGGGGGAAAATACAGGCTCAAAGTTTAAATAGGTGAAACCACAAGCTCTTAAAGCCCAAGATGCTGGCACACACTGCTGTCTTAGACTGGACCTGTAGCTCATCCTGTGCCCCTACAGAGAACACTCAGTGCCTGCTGCAGGTGCAGAGATGGCCCCTTCCAGCCCAAGCTCTCCTAAACCACAGACCAGACTCAGTTCTGAAACTGGCATTTAAAAGTCCTTTTAAAATTTCTGCCCCTGGTTATGGCTGTCCTCCATAACCATATACATGTCTGCTCACTTTTTTAAATTTTTCTTCTTATTATTCCTAAGGTCCTGCACATCGATGACATTTTGCAACAATGACTTCCAAAATCAAACTGTTAGGTGAAAAAACACCAGCTTTGATTTTTTTTGATCTCTCTTTAAAATTCTCTATCAAGCAGGAATAACTACTTTCCTAGAAGTGAAATGCAGGACCTAAATCATGCCCAAAGTTTCCCTCTGTTCACTAACTAGAACAGCTAAACTGAGAGGTGGAAAGAAGAGAAACTCTATCACAGTACAATGAAATCCTGTAATGGTGCTCATTTTTAAACTATGTTTTCCCAGACAAGGTATGAATAATGCAACCAAACACCCCAGAACATCTGAATAAAGCAACACCAGCCTAGCGGATGCTAATTGGCAGCAATTGGCGCTGATTGTGGAGTGCGGCTGGAGCTGTGATTACAAACAGAGCTGACGCAGCCAGCCCAAACCTCAAGTACTGCTGCTGCAATTAAAGATATTTTATCAAATTAGACAAGTGTTTGCCTTTCCCTGCTATGATGGTTATGAGCAAAACATAAAAGAAAGCCTGGCTGGCTGTACGGCACCTTCTCCACATCAGAGCTCTGCCGAGATGGGTTTCTTTCAGCTTTGACTTTTTATGCCACAAAATGGAACCCTTTCAGAAAGAACCCAGGGCTCTGCAGTGACATCCTTAAAAGCCCTTGCTTTTGTCTACAAGTGCTTTTGCCCTAAAAATGCAGTCTCTTTGCAGCGTATCTGACTTCCAGCACCGACAAGTGCTGGTTATGCACACTCAAACACGGAAAGGCTTTGAACTTTCCAAGGCCGATTTCACAATGTAAGCCCTTAGTATTTTTGCAGGCAGGTAAACATTGTTCAAACATCACTTCCAAGGCAGGGACTATCAGTGAGGCTTCAGGACTCCTAGCAACTGGACTGATGCTTTGAGTGCTAAACCCCAAGCACAGCCCCCACGGTTGACTCCAGCCAAGCCAAGTCCAGGTGCCCAAAGGAGATTTCACAAAATGCACCCTGAACTCCTGACATCCTTGCACTCTGCTGCCTTCTGCTTTCCCGGGGAGGAAGTCAGTAAAACACTTGGTCATGAGCTAAGGCTGGTGCTTTGCTAGTGTTTTCTATTATCCCCAACTCTCCTCTCTTGCCTCTGTATCTCAAGAAAATTTTCATGAACTTGTACATTTTCTCCAGCTTCCTGTAAACACCTATAAATCAGGTCAGCAGAATTGAACTGGAAAAGTGTATAGGAAAAAAACCCCCAATGTGCTGGGTCATTTCTAAAAGCTTAGCATTTAGAGTCATTAAGTTTTACAGATCTCCATGTGAACAAAAAAAATCAAGGCTATGAACATTTTTGGAGGTTCTCGGGCAGAGACAGCTGGAGAGTGACAGCCAGTGTCATACAGAAGTGTAAATAACCTGAAGAAACCCATGGGTTAGCCAGTGCCAACATCTTCAGGACCAAACACAAGCCCAGAGACCACAGCACTGGCATCAAAAAGGAACAGCAAGGAAGCAAAGGCAGCACTTTGTGTATTCTGCTCAACCTGTACTTTTATGGGATTTATGTCAGGTCTTATGAAGAGCACTGCAGTGATCCAACACAGCAATAACAAAACCAGAGATAAAGATAGATGTGTACGTTGGTGATGCCTTTGAGGCTCCCCAGGATGAAAGGTGAATGAACAATTTCAAACAGAAATAAATGCTTGTTCCAGGTAAGACCAGTAAGGATGGGTCAGATTGTACCAATTTAGTGGTGGCATACCACGTGCAAACATGGGGTGTTTAGAAGCTCTACTATAATAGTACTCAAAAATCTGTGTACAGCAGCAATCTGAGTTTGTGACAGCAGGAGTGTGAGAGGATGAGCTGGAGCCAGCAGGATGCAGGAATAGGGAACCGAGTGCTGCAAGAATGGCTTATCTGGAAATCAGCTTCCAAACACCCAGGGAAAGGACACAAATCACAGCTTTAGCTTCTAGCTGCAGAAAAGACAACAAAGGAAAGTCCTGTTCTAAGTGTAGAATAAAGTAAGTGTTTATTCCAGCTTTGTCTCTGTCTTTATTGTGTCCTCAGAGGAACTCATCAATCTGAGCAGGTGAACTTTTGTCTACACCTGTGGAATAAATGTTTCAAATCCAGGAGTGTCCTTGTGCCCATTGCAGCACTGTGGCAAAGGGTCACCTGAAGCACTCCTCAGCCAAGGCTGGTACTTCAACCTACCAGGATTGAAGCCAGGGCACCTCTCCCCCAGCCCAGAGCAGTCTCTGGTGCCATGGGCACAGTCCCTGATGCCCCAGGGGCCAGGACTGCAGGTGCCCAGGGATGGTGCCAACCCCCAGAACAGAAAATGTCAAAGCTCTCTCCTGCCCTCAGTCCCCAGTGCAGGACCGAAGCCCCAAGTCCAGAAGTTGCTGCTTAACCCACAAACAGGCTGAGTGTTACAATAGCACACTCTGAGCAAGCTGACAAATTAGGCAGCTTAAATTTCAGGGCATTCCTATTGCAATAAGCCAGTTCCTTACAAACTATGCTTTTTCATAATATAATTAACCCCAGCACTAAGCATGTGAGCAAATGAGTTCATTTTTCACATGAATAATGAAAACCTTTTCTTCTTTTTTCTCTTTTCTTTTCCCAAACCATTACGAACAGAAATGAATGTAAAAAATTTCTCAGCAGAGAAAGGATGATGTGTGCTGGATTCTAGCTTAGAATAGGAATTCATTATGGACATTTAAATGGGAGCTCCTATTTTCTTCTCTTAGTTTTCTTAATAGTTGTCCTTGCCAGTCTAATCCAAACCTTTGCTCATCATCAGATCCAGCCTGGGATTAGATCAAACAGCCTCTGCTATGTCTTGAAATGGGTTAAGTATCTCTTCCTTCCCATATCCTCCTGAATATTCTCTCCCATCTTTTGTTTTCCATTTCCAGGAGATCTTTCTAGCAGTTCTGTGGGCAGAATTACTCACTGGCCTGACAAAAATCCTGTGCTAACTTTAACTGTAAACTCACTCCACTTCCTACTACAGAAAATAATGTTTCTGTCACCATTCCCTGCGTGACTGAAACACAGCCACACAACCAGGTCACTCCTTCACAAGAGACACAAATGGGAACTGGTTATTCAGTTTACACAGAAGTCTAAGGCACAGTCATTGTGCCTTCCAGTAACTGATCTTGTGTGTCAAGGGCAAAGCAACCCATGGGAAGAAGAAAAAAGAAAGATTAAATCTTCATCAGTTTAATTTGTAAAGAAACCCAAAGGAAGTCATTATTCCCAGACTCCATTGCCTAATTTGTCTTATTAATTCTTCCAACTTATCTGACACCAATGGGTGCTTGTTAACTATTGCTTACTGTGATTGCTGCTTACTGTCCCTGCTGGAAGAAAGTCATTTGAAAAGGCAGAAATGGCATTTAGTGCTGAACAGGAGCTAAATCTTGCAGAGAGATCTGAATCCTCCCCATCAGAAACAGCAGCCAGGTGAGCATCCTTTAACTGAAAGGGAATTCCCACTAAGGAATTCAACCAGGGCACTTAAACGTGAATATGGAGTTACATCAAGCTTGAGAAAAGAGGGATGTACAAACCATTAACTTTCACGCAGATTTCACCAGTGACAAGCTCGAAGCACGGGACTGAAGAAATAG
Organism: Daphoenositta chrysoptera; assembly: GCA_013397915.1. Lineage (NCBI taxonomy): Eukaryota > Metazoa > Chordata > Aves > Passeriformes > Daphoenositta > Daphoenositta chrysoptera. Next base: position 186,032 of record VZRO01006127.1, read on the forward strand.
GATTTTCTCTTTCCAGTTAAATTAACAATGAGTGGCAGAGCACAGCTGTGATTTCTCAGGGCCCTTCCCAGCAGAGCAGCACAGAACCCTCCTTTAAAACAAATAAATCCAGCCCAGCATGGCGGGGTAAGGCAGACACTCTGCAGAAGGAACAATCTGGCAGCCAGTTCCCTCAGCCTGACACCAGCATTTGAACCTGGGACCTTCCCTGCTCTGCTGACACATGTGCTCACCACGTGTGGCTGCTGCCCGAGCACAGGGAGCAGGCTCAGCTGCACAGCCTGGGAATTCTGCTCGTAAAAATATGGGATCCCAAGGCTTTTCCAGCAGAGCGGTGTCAAAGGTGATCACAGGCAGAAATTAGAGGGCTGAATTTGTTAATCCTGCATGGCTAAAATTAATTCATACCAGAGCAGGGAGAGTTCGTTTCATGTAACCCAAACTTCACGTTCTGGTTCCCAACACAAACCAAATTTGCCTTTTAAATCTCTCTGGATGTCAGGCAGCTGGTCTTGATGGAGAGCCATACCCTATTTTTTCAGGGGGTATAACCAAAGAGAAATTTGCATTTGCGTTTTCAGTGAGACATCAGCGTCTCGTCAGTTTAAATAATTTAAAACTTCAAAGTTACTACATCATTTGGTCTTTTTATACACGATCATTTTATACCTTAAAACATGCGCTCCTCTACCTCTCTCCCTGCAAACAGCTGACGTATATTTTCATGTTCCTCACCTTAACAAAGTGTGTACCATAGTACAATATTACATCACACCACACTCCTGTACGATTGTTTGGTTTACGGTAACAAACTCTCTTTTTTTGAGCAACAGTAAGGTCAAAGTATTAAATTTAAACCTCTTAAACAGAACATGCGTTAGAAATAAACTTGAAGTTTTAAAGATCTATTGAAAACATTCAAAAAATTAAAAACAGACAGCAAAGGGCAAACACTGCTAGGGGGAGAAAAATTCAAACAGGGCCATAAGGCTGTGTAAAAATAAATACCTATCCAGCACACACTTGTGTGCAGCACACGTAACATGGGCAAAGACAAGTATATTCCACAGACACGTGTATTGTTTGGAGTCTGAGTCCTGTTTTCAGAAGAGTGAGGAAATAAATCAATAAATATGTTTGCCTTGATCTTTAGCTCACTCTTACAGACCACTCAGAGCATCTCATTCAATCAAGGCTCTTCAAACCCAGCGCTGCTGGCTCTTCAGCTGGTGGAAAAACAGTTGTGCAACGCATGTCAGAGGAATCCAAGGCTGAACAGCCTGGCCTGAGCACTGATTAAAATCAAGATCTTTCTTGCTCTCTGCATAAAACCCCCCTAAACCTGAGCAACAAGGCAGGACAGCGGCCGCAGGTCGGTGCCAGTTCACAGCTCAGGCTTCCACATTCGGAATTCCACCCTTCAGTTCCAATCAAAAAATAAATTCCTCACATTCAAGCCAGGCTAATTACTTTTTTGCACGGAAGAGACAGCCAAATTCAGTGTGACGCACAAAGGGGAAGTGTGATCTATGAGCACAGTACATCCACCACAGCGTTATGGATGGCTCTGGAAATGCAGCCAGAATCAGACGTCGCGCCCAACATCGCCGCTGTTGCCAACAGTTACCACCTAATGCTGTCTGAGAGCCTGCAGCGATTCCGCGTTCCAAGGGAAAGGCAAAGCCTCTGCTGTCTCAGATCCCACGCTGCCGTTTCTGCTGGCAACGGGGAGTTTGAACAACTGCAGGATTCCTGGAGAAGGCACCATCGCCCTCCCCACGGGCGGCGCAGCCCCTGCGGGCGCGTCCCTGGGTTACTCAAAAAGCAAAAACCACCCCAAAACCTGAGCGTTGGCCTGAAGTTTCCTGCTGAAGGAATGAATGCAGCAAGGCCATAAGGAGTTCTTCAATTACAGGATACTTAAGTTATTAATTTCACTTTTTCTGTCCACACTGCACCGCCTCTTTGGCCCATCTAGGAGCTTAAAAGGATTCATTTTACTAGATACTTATACCTCCTAATTGTACTAATTATTGTAACTCTTCTCCAGGATACTTGCATTAAGACCATTAACAAACACTGAGAAGTGCTGATAATGTGTGTCTATTTCTCTATATTTATTTTTTTTAAACACAGGAAATGTGTGAATGGCGGCCAACACAGGTAATGCTAAAATCTGGTTATTACACACCAGAGCAAAAGACCAGAGGTTCAAAGATGGGAGAGGAGGAAATTATTAGTTTAACTTAACAGGCAAACTTCTACAGAACATAAAGCTAAGAAGGGTAATTTATTAATATTAGAAAATTTAAAATTATTAATGGAATGTTAAGATTCTTCAGCATCCAGCCATACCATACACCTCTGAAATATGCATTTTAAAACACAGCTCCTGTTCCTTTACATCTTTGTCTTCTTAGGGAACACTTAGTGAAATTCCTTTTGTGTATTATCAAAGGAACCAAGAGACAGCTTTTCCAGGAAGAAATCAGCTGGTTTGGGAGAAGACCAACAAACCTCCTTAGGACAAGATTTAGGCTGTGTTCTTAACCGCTCCCCTAAGCCTGTGACCCAGAGAAGCAACATTCCCCTGTAAAATAGACCTCAGGTTTAACTTACAATAATCTGCTTCATCTTCAGGTTCTTCGCAAGGTGCAAAATACTTTAAAACATTTTTTTTTCCTTATTTCTTCCTTTCCCATCACCTCGACAGTCCCGCGCCTCCAATTAAATTAAAAACTGGACCAGCGTAGTTTTGTGGGGTTTTCCCCTCCAATGATAAAGTATAATTATGAGATGGGGGGAATAAAATTACAAATTCCACCAAGGTCATTAATGTACAAAATGCAAATTGTCTCCCATTTGTCAAAGACCCTGGGGAAGTCTAGAGATAATTGAAATGATAGATGAACAGAGGAGACTAACTGCTAATGGTCTGTATATCAATGAATCAATGTCACATTTATGAAGGGCTTTGGGAAATTATTCTAAATACTTCATCTACAACAGCTGAAGTTTAGCCTACTTTTTCTTTTTAATGCTGAAAATTTAATGAAAAAGTTCAGTTTATAGTTACACAAGTGTAAAGCTGGGGTAATTTAAGGTGGATGGCAAGAAATTGAAGCGCTACTTATGTTTGTGCCAGATATGACAAAAGTTCTCAGTTACCAGGGGTTATGGTGAAATAAAAGCAATATATATTTCAGAGACAATCAAATATAGGACCAGCCCTCACCCTCAAAGCATTTAAACTCAGATATTTACCTTTCCAACTTATTTTCTTCAGAATGTGAATAAACTGAAAAATCAGGGAGTACACATATCACTGATTGCTGTACTTTCCCATTTTCCTCATATTTTCGATCACAAACTGAACTGCTCACAGTAGGGGCTGTTTTCAGATATGTTTGTGGGGCACTGACCAAACAGAAACAGGGAACAGACAGAGGAAAACCTGAAATATTTCTTTTTGCAACAAAAAGTGAAGCAAATCCTGCAAGTAACTTTGGTACAGTTCCACAGAAAATCGTATTTCCACTTCAAAAGAGGAAAAGCTACAAACCAGTCCATCTGTAGAGCCCCCTCCCACTTGTGAACTGGCCAGGCTACATTAGTAAGAGACAGCAAGGAGGAGACAAAAATAAAAAGAAAATTTCAACATTAAGATGTCATTTTGGTTGAATCTGTAAATAGTTTGGGGAGGTAGGTCAGTTGAGAGGGTTTCTTCTATTATTATGATTATTATTACATTTATTATCCTTTTTTTCTGCTTTTCTTCCCACACACCAGGAAGGTTTGGATGAAGGGAAGCCAGAAGGACAACTGCAGGCTTCTTTTGTGAAAAAAAATCCTTTTCTAGCAAAAAGAAATAAAACATCACACCCCATTTAAGAGGCAGCTTACACTGCAACAGGTACCATCACTACAAAATCACACAAATTAAACCCTTTTCAGTCCCAGTCTCACTGAACAAAACCACATGGAGGGGACAGGGAAAAGAGGTGAGTTTTATGAAGTATCTGTAGGATTGAGAGAGATCTGTTTCTTCTGGAAATAGCACCACAATTGCTCGGCTTGTGGGAACATGAACTAATCCAGAAACAAACATGAACATCCAGAACATCTGATTTCACCAGAATCTGAAGAAAATGGTCCTGTCTGAAACACAGAACTGCTTCTCCTGTGACAGGATTTGGCACATGAAACCAGAAGGGAACAAGGCTCTCAGGAAAACAGCACTGAGAGGAAACTTTGCTGCTGTCTGAGAAAAGGTAACAAGTACGTATTGCAGGGTAAATGATCACACTACATTTTCTGGTCATTACAACCACAAATATTCATAAAAAGAATCAAAAAGTCCCATCAAGCTGCTGAGGAAAGAAAGAGGAATGTCCACATGTTGAAACCAGCATTCTCAATTATAAAACATCACTAAGGGTGATGGAGATCTGGAGCAGCTTCTAAACCCAGCAGCATAACAGTTCACCTTAGCTAAATGAACGTGTATTTGTCTCCTTTTATCTCTTGTCAGGTATTTACCAACTGGAGGGGAGCAGGAGTGTTCCCTCTCCAAGGTCTCAGAGCTGCCCTTCCCTCTCCAAGCCTCCCCTGTCCTCCCCAAATCCCTCCCCTGAGAAAGAGGCACAGAGAGGAGAAAGGTCTCCACCAAAGAGCAAAAGCTACAGCAAAGGAATCAGGCTGAGCTTTCCAGAAATCCTTAACTGCCAGTGAAGGTGGACATCAAGGGCTTTCTCTGAGCATCCCACTTTTGCTGCTCCCCACCTCTGCTGGACTCCCACCAGGGGTTTCATGGAGATGCTGAAGGAGCAAACCCCTGCCCTTTATGGATTTTCAGGGGAGGGCTGGCTGTCCATCACCACGAACTCTGGTGCCAGGTAACCCAAAAAGAGCTGTCAGTAATTTCCCCTCAAAGGTGTGCCAGGGGGTGAAGTGCAGCCCCTCTCTGCTGCTGTCACAGCTTCCGAAGTAGCCAATTAAGAGAACATTCAATTCCTCCATTTGCTGGAGCACATTTGTTCTGCTAGATTTTAATTTTTTGAATGAGTGAAATAGGAGTTACGACAATTTACGTGAGTTAATGATACAGTGCAAGTTAACTGATGGGTGGTTCTGCACCAGGAGCTGGCTCTTTGCAGGGAACAATTTGCACGCAGCCTTTCAGGGCCATAATTAACTTGCAATACCAGAGACTCAGCACACTCTTCCCTTTTTATTTTTTGCTGTTTTACAGATGTGTCACTCTCACAGTACTAAGTGAAAACAGATTACCTGCCACTGATTACCCAACACAACCACAGAGGAAGGTGGGGGAAGCGTCTCTCCTGTGACAAGTTTTGATTTGTGGATTAAATTCCCCTCCTAATTGAGCCATGCTTCTTCTGCTAACAAATTCTTGTGGAAACCCCAGGATAAATCTACCTCTTTGCAGAGTAACGTTTCCTCACGTCATATCCTCCCCTTTCTTTCTCCTTATTTCATTAAGATTTTGAGCTGTACATACAAACCCTTCATCTCAAACACTCATTATGGAAATACTGCAAACCCCGAAGATGTCACAGTCGTTTCTTTTACAGCTTTTCTTTTTGTAGGCGACATTCATATTGCAGAATAATTTAGACAGTAATTTAATCACAGGGTTTAGAGGTCCAGCAAATGTTACATTTACATAATGTCAGTCTTTCAGCAGATAATTTGGTCCTTTGCATGTGTTAAAAGACGACACTGCTTGTTAAGTTCATGTTAGTACGTTTAACCCAGCCCATGAATGGCTGCTTCCCTAATCTGCCATATATTTCTAATTTTCCTAAGGATGATTAGAAAATTTTACTTAGAGTAAATTCATGAGCACCGTCATTCCACTGGAGTGACAAATCAAAAAGATTATTAAATCTCAGGGTCCAGAAATCTCCATAAAATGGTCATAAAGTCCTTGCAACATAGTAAATGCCAATTTTTTCCTTATATAAGTACTTCACTAGTCAATATATTGCTTCTGCCTCCTTTGAGTACGTGACTGAAGTTATTGAAACGTGCCTCATTAGCTTCATAATATTCTCCTAAGGACATGTGGGTATTTTGCAGTTTGGAAATGTACTGTTCTTTGTCTTGTCAAATGCTGCTAAAGAGAATGAAATAGGATATAAGAAATGTGATTTCATTTCGGTGTGCCAATGCTACTACCCTGGACATCCAAAAGATAAAATAAAAGGTGGTAAATCATCATTACTCAAAGAGAAATAGCATGTCTGTACCAGTGATTTTCCAAAAGTACTACTGTGTATTTAAACTTAAAAGAATAATAACCTAGGCAAACATCTCAGGAGCCTCAACACTGAATACTTACATTTCATACTGTATTTCTGCCTTTTTATTTTGAAGTTACACATTATATCCTCACGACTTAACATGTAAATTGGAATCTTCCTTTTAATTTAAACTTGTACAATGTCAGGATTTACAGCAGAAAAACACCTGTTGCATCATCTGGCCAGCCCATGCCACTGTAGGATATTCCCTTATTTTCCACTGCCTCAATTGTCTGGTTTTCAATGCACTGCAGCCAACCACAGACCAAATCAATGAGCCAAAAACTACACCAAGAGCTGGGAGCACTTTAATCATTTAGTTGTAACTTGGCAGAGTATCTGCACCCTCTAAAATAGAAATGTGTTTACCTAGAGGACAAATTCATACAGCCTCTATCAAAAGAAACAGGTAATAGACATGCACAGAGAGGGGCTGAGAGCAGCTGGAGAGCAAGGCAGCAGAGCAGTGTGAGGGGAGACACTCATTATTCTCCTTAATTCACTCCACTGACAATTGCCACCAGCCTGACTTCTACAGCACACAGAAACCCTCTTTTTCTCCTGGCTAAAGATCTTGAAAGGATCACATTTCGTTTCTAAAAAAAATTTAATTTCTGCCCATCATACACTTAATGACAAACCAGTTTTCAATCTGTATCCTTTATCAGTTAATTTTACATATTAAAAGAGCTGAATGGGTTTTTCCACTCATTATTTGTTTTTAAAATTAAATCCAAACAGTATTTCTCTTATGGCAAGTTTGGGCTGAGGACTCCAGGAAGATAAGGAAACCAAACTTTTTCCAGATGAAGACAACTGTGTATCCTCTTAGCAATGAAAAAATTGAATTGGTTAATTTGCATTAATACTTAGATGATAAAGATTTTAAACAATCAGAATTAAACCAGATAAAGATTTAATTACCACTAAGGTTAAGAAAAGGATTATTTGCTATTGCCACTTAAACAGAACGAGTTCCAAATTTAGAGTTGGCACAATTGACATAGGCAACTCAGCATGCACTGATAATTTTGTCATCAAAGTGATAAAATTGTAAGCTTAAGGCACTTTCTCAGATTATTCTTTAACAGGGTTTGTAGTATGGCACTGGGACTGGATGATCCATCACCAAATGTATTTCCTTACTCAGCTGCTCAGTTCTCAAGACAGTTTTAGGAAATACCTGCCCAAGATGAGGCTGGATCCCCTCGAGTGACAAGGTCCCACCAGCTGACCCCTTTGTCAATGAGGCTGGCACAGATATAACACCTTGTGGGTCTGCACCAGGAACACACTGCAGAAAACGTGCCTGAGCTCAAAGTACACCAAAAATCAATGTGAATATTGATGTACAATGAGATCTTTAATGGCAAAATCCTTAAAGTTCTTTACATCAACCAAATAATTAAATTAAAAAGAACTAAATGTTTTCCTAATTAGGCAGCATGAAGTGCCAAATACTGATCTATTTTCATCTCCAACATGTTTCTATCATTTTTCTCCTTGCAGTCCCTGATGTTTCCCTGTTGAAAAAAAAATCTCGTAAGAAAAAAGCTGTCTTACAAATTCAAACTAAACCTCCAAGCCTCATACAAGAAAGCAGAGAAAAGTTATAGAAGTCACTCCAAAATGTTCTCATTAGCACTTCTTTAGGTAAGAATGAGAATGAAAAAATGAGCTCTGTGAGGGCTGAATGTCACAGCTATTTGCTGAGGCTATTATAATCATATCAGTGGCTTATTGAATTTCATAACCATGGTTCTACATCCTTCACTGACAACTATCACAGAGCTTAACTCAAAAATAAAACTCCAAGTCAGAATGAAGGCATGGACACAATATGCTTACACACCGAAGAAAATAAAATCTCAAAAGGTCAGATGTATTTTATGGTTAAATAGGAGCACACACAAAGCCCCAATTCCTATCTTAACCCTAGTGAAGCAATAAAAAGGTAGGATGTGAAGCTCCCACATTGTGCATGTATTCCCTGCTGTGTATCGACACAGCACAACACAACTCGAGAGAGAACATTTCACTGGTTTTATTCTGAATATGAACCTCCTTCGGCACCAGGAACAACGTGCTAAATCCATTTTTGGTACTGAATTGCTACAAACCTCGCTGGGAATCAACTCCAGCACCACCAGGATCAAACCTGGAATGGGCAACAACAACCCCCTGGTATCAGGCACAGGGAGAATTTCCTGAGAACCCAGAGTTACGAGTGACTGGGAGCTGGCACGAAGCAAACCTTGCACGATCCTGACTAACACAGCTCACCTGCCCTGACTGCCCCGCGGAGCCACGCAGGGCAAAGGGAAGCAGTGCCTTTGTGATATACAGGTTTTCCTCTCACGCAGGTTACACACTGAATTTGCTATTTCTGAAGCCTCCAAACTTGGCAGCAGAGGGAGACTGCATGATTGCCAAAATAATCGGAGAGAATTAGGACTAGACGGTGCAGTAATGACAAAAGCCTTGGGGGAGATCCTACAGATGTTTCCTGATGCTGAGCAGGAACTGCATGCAAACCCAACTAGTAAAGTCCCCAGCCAAGGCAAAAGTGGAATATTCAGTGACTCAGGGTGTAAAACATCTCACCTGCCTGCCCTGTCCTGAGAGGGGCTGGTGCCATGGCAAAGCCTGGGAGATGCCAGTCTCCAACAGGCAAGGAGACAAACAAGATCTGTGACTTAATTAGGCCGCAACTTTATTAACCTACTTCTTCAGGGAGCTCCCAGCGATCACTCACACGGTGCAGAACCATGATTCATTTTTTAATCATTTCTGTCTGGTGAAAAGCTGTGTCAGTGTTTCCCTCCCTCCTCCTCTTCACAGCCAAACTCCTCTGAGTAACACCGCAGGACCCAGGTGTGTGTGGGTGCCTTTACTGTTGTCACCTCCACGCTGCACCCCGGGTTTTCTGAGGACAACTTCAGTCCCCCAGGGAAGAAGGGCTTGCACGAAGGTGTCACAGAGTCATTCAGCTCCTCCTTGGTCCCAGCTGAGTGTGGGGACAATTAACAGTTCCCTCCGCAGTATTTCCCACTGGGAAGGGAAACATTAATACCTTAAAAAGAAACCCTCACAGAGAACACAATGTATTCAGAAGGCAATTGCACATTCAGATCATTCCTGCTGCCTTCTGGCCTTGTCACCACCTGAAAGGCAGGTCTGATAAATCCCAGGAAGTCCTCCATACACCGTCCCCGTGTCAAATCCCAAATGCATCCTGTTTACATGCAGAACAGACACTTCACAGGGCTCTTCCTGGGGGGAATTAGCCCATCTGGTCTGGTGTTGGCTGACCAGGAATGGTTTTACCTTTGAGGTACAGCTGCAAATTTCCAGGGGGATTGCCTGTCCATTTGAATACCCAGTGAATAGCAGAACCAAACACGAGCTCTCATCATCATAATTTTTATAGCAAGGCTACAGCCCCAGGCACGCTCAGATGAAGACATGACAATGGACTTTTGTGGCACTTGCAACTTTTGGGCCAAGTCCTCTGCAGGCAGAGCTCCAAAGACTCCAGTTACACCACGAGAGAGTATGTCAATTGTCTGGCCAAGAGCATAAAAAACCTTCTTGTTATTGTTGATAGGAACCAAATGACAAGCAATTCATTACTGCACTGCAATTCAGTGCAATTTATTGGTTGATTTGCTGTGAGGGATTTTAGCTACATACTAATACACATACTATAAAAAGAATGCAAATTCAGTAATGCAAGTCTAAATGAATGAGACATAACATTTTCTCACAGTTTGCAAGAAATTAACCTTTAACGTCTTTTCTATGCTTTGGGAACAGCACTTGGCCAAAAGCTCTTACAGTAATAAAGCAGTGACCCATAGCAAAGAATAAATGTCAGAGTAAAATGATAACAGCAAGCCTATTTGCCAGAAAGTGGTAATTTATAAGATTTTAATTTGAGATCATCATGGGGGGTCAGCCTTATCAAATAATTCAAAATGTAGGTCACAATTATAGCCCTCGAAGTGTGGTTCTGCTCTGAAATGTGACTGCAAAAATGGCATGTTTATTATTTCTAAATGATTTTTTTATCAGAAGCATTGAGTTTACAAGTAAAATGCTAATGGGACAGACTTGCTTTTTGCTTTCTCCATTTTTTACATTTGTGTAGCTCACTGATTTCAGTGCTTATTTCTGATTCACATTTCCCTGAAAGGAAAATCAAACCCCTCAGTTTCTCACCTTTCTGCTTGAAAGTTCCACAGAGCCAAATTACATCCTTGTTGTTCCCTGTGCCACCAAAAGCCTTCAACAAATTTACACATTTCTGGGCTAACTAGAATGTAAAGCCCTCCCATAAGTAATAAGGAAAAAAAAATCCAATCCACCCCTCACTTCAGGCAGATTCCTTGGGTGGTGTCAGTCAGCGTGGCTCCATCAAAATCGATGGAGCTCTCCATCAAAATCAATGGAGTTCACTCACACACAGCTTTCTCTGCAGCACTGTCCTTGGATTTGTTGGCTGCTCCAGTCTAACGGCAGAAGGAGAAAAGGCATTTAACAGGTTTTTAAATCACCCTGCCCAAATCAGTAACTGTGAAATGCTAACACCTGTCTGGAGCAGAGCACCCGGCATGGCTGGAATCCAGCCTTTGTTTCAAAGTGAGCCAGACCTAGGAGATGGTCCAGGAAGAAGGAAAGAACCATCAAACACATCTCGTACCTTTTCTCACAACATTTTCCAGCCCTGTGATCACGCAGTTCCAGGTGGATCCTTGATGCAATGCAGTATAATTGTTCATTTCTCCCAGCCCTTTCTCACAGATGCACTTGAGGCATTTCTCAGCCCATTTCCAGAGAAACTGAATTAATTCTAAAGCAACTGAATGAAAGAAGAACGAGCAGTCGAGGCCTGGCTAAAGAGGAAGGTGTTTGCTCCCCCAGTGCCTGGATGGAGACAGGGATGGTGTTGATGTGCAGGGGGGACCTTGCTGTCACAGCACACACAGGGAGTCAATATTGCTGCTGCTCAGCAAGTTGTAAACACGGAGAACAAAACCCACCAAGAACAGGCTTAGAGTCAATTAGAGTTTGAATAAATATGATTTAATGCCAGTGAGAAGATGGCATGAAAAATCTCCATAGTCTTCATTCAAAATAGGGCCGTACTTTAGTTTTATCACATTTCTAATTTTATTTAATAGTTTTATTCCATAATTAAATTTCTTTAGTAATTCTGTCTTTTGACATCCTTCTTCTGTCACAACGTTCTGTAAGCCAGAATATGCATTCATAAAACTCAACATTGACATGCCAATGGATGATCAGAAGTCTGCATTTGCCTGGTCTGGGCTAAAAAACAAACCCAACCACAAGAACAGAGATTTCATGGGATTGCTGGACTCAGGATTTCAACGAGTAAACCCTGCCATTATTCCAAAATACTTTAAAATCCACCTTACCTTCTCCACGGTGTATTCCCAAGAGAGGGAATAACTGGACAGTTACACAGACTGATGAGCTGGTGGCATTGTCTGGGGGTGACAACTGAACCCAGGGAAGCATAACATTCAATAGAATACCTTTCATTATAAAACAAGGTAGAAGAAATGCAACAAATTATTTCTTACAGACAATTTGTTGCTTAATGGCCTGAAGCAACTCCAAGGGCTGTTAAAGCTGATAAGACAGTCCTTAACCACAGTAACAATCTATATACTGGGATTAATGCCATCATAAAGTTTAAGCAATGGTTTATAACTCCAAATATTGGCAGAAGCAACCAATTTTCTGTCTCTTGGAAAGCAGAGTATCTTACATTAAGTAAATCATAATTCAAAAGCAAGGAGGGGGAGAAAAGAAAAGCCCCTGCCCTCCAAATGAATAGGTTTCACTTATTATAGTGTGTGTGCTCAAAAATACATAATTATGAGTCAGGAAACAGGACATGAAGTAATGCACTGAGAGCACCTTTCTGCTCCTTTCTCCCGGGCTCTTCAGGCAGCATTTTAAGGCTGATGCACAAGGCTTAGCAGACACAGAAGAATAAGCTGCTTTCAGGAGGCAAATGCCTGGCAGCCCGTGCTTGGTCACAAATGCACACAAAATGACTGGAGATCTTCCAGAAGCAGCTGATAATTTCTCTAATAGCGTGCCAACAAAAATAGCCTGAAAACCACGTCCTCTTTAATGGTACCTAGCTCTTCAAAGCTTCATGGACAGTCCTAAGCTCTTGAAAAGAAAGGATGAAAACCTGAAGGGTGACAGGGAGAGTCAAAACAAACCCAAACTCAGTCCTAAGAAATCCTGTGCCCTGCTCTGCCCAAACTCCATTTGGGTTCCAAATCCCACCATAGCAAAGTTATCTCGTTACATTCCCAACATTCAGCTTCTGATCCAGACCAGGAAAAAACTCAAAAATTTCTCTCCTCGAGTCATCCACTGTATTTGAGTTTCCAGATGGGTCTAGAGCAGATGTAAGTTCCAGGCTGGATTCCTATCACAACAGCTTGCTTTTTGTCACGAAGGATCAAAAGCAGGTTAATTGATATTAGAAGTATCTTTTAAGAGCTCCCATGAATTAAGAGCTCTGAAATGAAAGCACAGTATGTTTCATTGGGCACATCTGAGTATTTTGTTTCTTTGCTTGCACTAGAGAACAGCTTAGAGGGACTTGGCAGCGTGGCACCATTTGATTCATCCCTGCTGCCTGCTTGGACAGTGCCTGCACTGGGGTCTGTCCAGGACTGGGGGTTCTCTGTACTGCTGGGATACAAAAAAAAACTCACCAAAAATCCAAACCAAAAAATGAAACAGCATTGGTTTTTTTTCCTCTTTGCTACTGTAAGTTAAAAAAAAAAAAACAAAACAACGAACCCCCCATTTTTAAGTTTTAAGCTTTCAGAAAATACACTGGTATTTTGGCACTTCAACACCTTGTGTATTATCTTGCCACTTTCTTCTCTCCAAGTGGCTACATTACTCTTGCAAACTAGCAAAGGGTGTGGAAATATTTATTATCATCTCTATTTTCTGTAGAGATCATCAAAGGACAGTGAAAAGTGTCTGTGTGCAGAGAGGGGGAAGGAGAAATGCAATTACTCCTGCTTGATCTGTTTATTCCACAAGTTGGACACAAGTCACTGCCATGACATTTTCATTTTCCTGGATACACGACTGGGTTCTAATCTCATTTGTGCTGGTGTAAGCACAGGAGGATCAGCAAGCCCTCCCCCATTTACGTTTTGGGAAGTAACAGCAGGAATCAGGCCCCTAACCCTGGATCATTAATTCTGGTTCACCTCTTGCATGTAACAGTAGCTGTCAAGAAGATTTTTGAAAACTGTCAATCTCTGGTAAGAGATAAAATCTTGATTAATAAAAATAATTTAAAGCTGAGTTTGTTCACTGGAAAGAGAGGTCATTGGCACTATGGTGTCAAGAAGCCAATATTTTACAAACACATGGTATTCTTAGGGGAAATCAAAGCAAAGTCTGTACAGAGCCTCCTGCCAAGTGAGCTAACAACTCCATTTAACAAAACAAAATCATCCTGATGCTTAGAAGAACTCTTTCCTTAACAAATAAAAATCAAAGCAAAATGCAGACCAAAGTGAAATTACTTCCATGATCAAATCAGAAGCTAAGGGCCAAGCTGTGCCGTTGGGGGAAGGGGAGGGGATGGAGTTTTGCTTTTAACATGCAAGAAGACTAATGGAAATGATCAGCAGTGAAAATTCAGTTATCTGGGCTCCTGTTCTGCTGGCCCCTTATTTACCGTGGGGCCGCCGAACAGATTTGAGTTTCCAGCTCTGCTACTCTGAGAAAGCCCCGAGATGGACCCCGGAGGAGCTGGGATGATCCCAGCTTGGCTGCCCTTGTACCTGCTCCCAGTTCCAGCCGGGCAGCTCCTCCCAGCCCAGCTGGGCGGGTCACACTCTCCCGGCCTGCTCAGCATCCCCCGAGAGCAGCAAGAACCAGGTGACTCCACCTGCACAGGCAGATCTCCAAACCAGCACTGGGCTTGGGCTCTACCATTCCTGACCCCTCTGAGACACCAAACCACCCCACAGAGGGCATTCCCATACTGGAATGGCTGTGGTTTTGGTGATAAAAATCTCCTTTCCACCTCCGAGCAGTCATGCTTTAATACCAGCACAATGCACTGAAAAGTGTGGAATTATCCCACCAGTTAGCAGATATATGGATGTACAACACCTTTTAGTGTTTAACTTGTTATAAATTTCAATGGCACATAGACGTCTGCTCCAAATTTTAATTTGGATGAACTACCCCCAGACACAACGTGGATCAGCGAGAGGCTCCTCCAGCTAAGCTCAGAGAGCAGCTCCAGCACTCAGAATGCTCAGATCAAAACCCAAAATGCCTTTGCATCAGGTTTGCCTTACTGCAGTTACAAAAGGCTACGCCTAAGAAGGGAAGAATAAAAGTCAAGCTCCATCCTGTGCCGCTCTGAAGGGCGCTCCTGCGGGTAGGAGTGTGTGTCTATGTTGCAGATAACTAACTAGCTACATGACAATATGCATCGGAGATGAAACCAAAGCAAATGCCAGCACGATATATTGTGTCAGTAACATCAAAGGAAAAGGGGAGGGGAAGCGAGTGTGAAAATCAAACAGAGTACTTGGGAAAGAAAGCTAATTTTGAGTTTGATGTGCACGAGTGACACTCATTAAAAATTGACGAGTGCATGTGAGAGGATGCCACCTGGGATTATGCAACTGCTAATTAACATTTAACACCATTTTCTAACCTTATAAAATATTCTTAGCCTGCTGAAGGCTTCTTCATAACAAGCACAATGAAAAAAAAAAAAATCCAGCACCTAGCAACAGCAAATGGAATGGGAAAACTTTATGAACTTTATAAAGCAACACAGAAGGCACAAAGGGCTTAAAGGGAGAGTGACAAGGCAGCACCATCCATGGAGAGGTGAAGCATCTGAGGCTGTGCCCTGCTCCCTCACAGGAGCAAAGGGATGTGGCTCTGGTTACAGGCACTGCTGGGTGAACGTGTGTCCTGCTGCACTGATGCTCCTGCCCATAGGATTCACTGGATTTCCACAGAATCATCAATTTTTAGCTTGGGAAAGACCTCTCAGTTCATCAAGTCCAACCTTTAACCCAGCACTGCCAAGCCCACCACTAAACCACGTCCCTAAGTGCCAGGTCCATACATCTTTTAAACACGTTCAGCACATATTAATATTAAATTAATATAAAATCCAGCACGTTTTAAATATTTTCCAGCACAGCACCCAATTTCACCCTAAATGACACCCTCCTACTTAATGTAAGCCACAACTGAGAGTATTATGTGAGGTCTCCCACCCTTGGAATTTAGCATGAGCCTTGCAAGTAGCTGCTAATTTTCCCCCCCAAAAATCCATCTCCTGGATTCATGCCACTAGCCAGCAGGGGAATCCTGGGGTTTAGTCTTTTTTAGGCTTTTTCATAATAGTGGTCAGGGGAAACATGGACTCCAAAGCACGAGCATCTGTTCTAGCTGTAAGTTCACATGGATTTGGGGTCCCAAAATAGCAATTTTTCAGAAGCCGAGTAGGAAGATCTCTAGAGGAAAAGGGAGAATAACTCAAAAGAACACGAGAAAGCAAGGCAGAAAGTAAGAGAAAGTGGAGGGGAAGCAGATAAGGTGACAACAAGACCTGAGGCTGGTGGAACAGATCTTTGGAGTGAGGGAGGAGACAGGGGCAGATTTGCTGATTGAGCACAAAGTCCAAGGAGCCTGAGAATATGCACTGCAGGGCATTTTAAAAAACCTAAGCCCAAAGTAACAAAATTACCAGATTACATTTGGGTTTGGCTATTTCTGCCGTGTGTTTACACTGTTGTTTCATAGTTTAAACAAAGAAGGGAGCCCAGAGGGACAAACCCAAACAGACCTTGCCCTTGCAGGGCCCAGCGTGGGGCATCCCAGCAGATCTCCCTGCTGGAATGACAATATGGTTCTTACCAGTAATGGGACATTGTTATAAACTCAGGAGCCTTCCAGAATTTCACACACATCCCAGAAGCAAAGTGCTTTTTAAAAGATAAACACCTAACGCTGTCTGTGTACACTGGAACTTTATGATAGAAGATGGTCCTGTGATAAGGCTCTAAGTGCACAATCCTGACATATTTAGGTAGGTTTTAATTAATATATTGGTATTCATACAGCATGCCCAGGAGGATTCTTGTGTCTTTCTTCACATGCTTCCAGACGAACTTGCTAATTGAATGGTTAAATGCTTTCCACAGAGGCAAGACAGAGACTCTCCCCTTCTTCACAGGGAAAAGGGAATGGGATTAATTCTTACAAATAACTCTCCAGAACAGTCAAAATCTTTTAAAAGAGAGTAATACCTCTGCCACTTTTAGATGTGTCCCAGTTTAGCTGTGTTCCTTGGATTCCATGGATACCAACAGCCATTGATGTAATGTCATTTATCCACACCCAAAATATCAGGTGCTGCCCTGATACAATGAACAACTCCTCTGGTCCTTCCATCCCGGGCAATGGAAAACAAGAACAGCACACATCCAGGGAGGGCTGAGCACACGGAAAATGAAAAAGGAGAAGTGTAAAAGAGGAGGGAAAGGGGCTCAGTAGATAAGCAAAGAAATGTTCCAGCTACGACAGAACACAACAGGAAAGCCCAAGACAGTCAGGGGACATCAGAGGCTGTCTCAGTACTGAAGCAAAGCAGGGAAAAGGAAGAAAATTGATTTTTAAGTAGAGGAAGAGTAGTTTTCCCTGGCTAAATTTGAAGCAGTGAACTTCCAGATGTTCTGCTTGGGACTGCCCAAGCCTTCACCTGCAGCTCCTGCCCTGTGGCTGTTATGGGGCAGTCCTTATAATTAATATATTA